>SKCR01040890.1:0-59589 GCA_019454045.1 Zanthoxylum bungeanum | reverse complement strand
CTATACCCAAGAGGGGGGGTTGTAGGCACTGCATTTTTACGCATAAGTCCCTATGATGAGTCTCATTTTGGAGACACTACCTTTTAAGTCACGGAGGTCACGGAAAACGGACATCGGAAGGGGAATTCAGAATAAACAAAGTTCACTGTTTTCGTTGGTGCTACGTTCGTTTATACGTTTGAACGTCAAACAGATTGCGGGCGTTCGTGCTGCGTTCGATGATGCGTTCGAACGGTGTCGGTAATTCTGGTTTTGCTGCTAGCCTCACATTAAGCCCAATTCGCCCAAACCTTGGCCCACACGCCCAAGCCCACTTAAAACACATATTTAACACATGGTGAAATCAAAATAAATCTAAAAATCACATACCAAATTAAATAAAATACTTACACAAATTAAAGAAATTGCATGCCTAATTAAAATCAATCAACAAACTAAATGCCTAATCTAAACCAATCAAATATAATCATACCAAGTTAAAATCAATCAACCAATATATTATTCCCAAACATAAAATATTGTATGCCTAATCAACATAAACTAAATATTCAACCTCCCTAATCCAAGCCAATCAAATCCATTGCTTTCCTTGTCCAACACCAAATCATATCCTTTTTTAAATACACAAATCCCTTTCCTTGTCAAGCCTAACCCTTTGCCTATAAAAAGAACCCTTCACCAACCTTCTAAAAGCTAGCTCATTCACATAAGAAACACCCAAGCTCATAGACACAACTCTCCCTCACTCTCAATAACAAAAAGATCACAAACCAAAGAACCCCCATCGCCTTGACCAAAACACATCCCGAACAACCCCTTCACCTCACCGAAAAACACATCCCAAACAGCCCTAAACACACACATAAAACAGCCCCCGAACCACACCATAACACCACTGAAAATAACACCCAAAACAGTAGCCAAAACATCCCAAAAACAGTAACTAAAATACAGTAGCAAAACAGTAGCAGCGGCAGCGAATCGGAGTCAAAACAGCAGCAAAAGACGGAGGACGACGACCCAAAATAGTAAGACAACGAACGAGAGCAGTGAACCAGTGAACCGGAAGAGTTGCGGAGCTTTACCCCTTCCGATCTTCGTGAAACGCGAGTCCGAGAGACGACTTAAAAGGTTAGACCTGATGGCACTTTTTCATTAGTTTATATTCGTTTCTTTTATTATTGAATTGTATTCACATGAGAGTCGTTTATGAATGCGTGTTGTGGGTATTGGATGAATGGAAGAGTGTTGTCTCTTGTGGTATATAGGATGGAAACCCAGACGTAAATTCCGTAGCCGAATCCGAATGGACGGTAGTGCGGTCTGTACTTGGGACACAACTCCACGTACCACTTGAGTAAACAGCACCTTCTTTTGTTTTGTGTTGCTTTGGTTTACTTAATTCTTGTCATTTAAATTCTGCATGTTGTTTATTCCCGTATGATACGATCGAGTGCATGGGCTTAGTAAGTGCGATGAAAGGTTCCCTAATTGGAGGGTTAAAATCCTTCACCACGATGCTCTGCCGCACCGATTGATGTGTTTCGGTTGAATGCGAAATACGTTCAATCGGACATACTTAGTTGATATGATTGTCTTTATTTTCGTATGTATGATTCAACCGAGTGCATAGGCTTAGTAAGTGCAATGTGAGATCCCATATGGGGGGGCTAAAGCCCTTTACCACGAGACTTTGCCGCGCCGGTTGATGTGTGTTCGGTTGGATACAAGATACGTTCAATCGGGCACACTATGTTTAGTATTGTTGCTTTTCATTCTATGTATGCATGATTCAGTCGAGCGCATGGGTTAGTACGTTGGTCTAAAGGTCCTTTCTGAGAGATCAAGAGCCCCAAAAGGTCCACCTTTACGGCATACTTCGCGCGCCCCTTTATTTTGTCGTTTATGTATTGCGTCCCATTTCATGCATCAGATCTGTTCCCGTTCGAACGCGTTTACGAACGCAACTCGAACGCGCATGTATTTTGCCTTGTCATGCATCAGGTCTTATTTCTGTTCGAACGCGTTCACGAACGCCATACGAACGTGAGCATTCTGTTTCATTTCCGTTCGAACGCGTTATCAAACGCCATACGAACGCGAACCTTCTGTTTAACCGTTCGAACGCGTTTACGAACGCTACACGAACGCAACACACCTTCTTAGTTTCATAATGTATCAGGTCTGGTTCCGTTCGAACGCGTCTCGGACGCTACACGAACGCGAACCTTCTGTTTACCGTTCGAACGCGTTTACGAACGCTACACGAACGCGCACACACTGAACTGAGTCTGTCTTATAATATTCATGCATAATGGCCTCTTGGTTGATCTTTCTTGTGTTATATAGCCAACTGTATCATTTGTATTCCTGCATTTATCCATTCTATGTGTTCATTGGGATAGTACTCAAGCATGATTAGGTTGTTCTTAGTTTTCCATATTAGATTGAAATATGTCATGAGATAGTACTCAAGCATGATTAGGTTGTTCTTAGTTTTCCATATCATAGGATTGAAATATGTTCATGAGATTGCCATGTGATGTTGCATGTTGTGATGAACTTGTTGATGTATGTACATGAATCTAGAAGCATGAAATTTTTTTGGAAATAAATGTTACTTAAGCTTACCTAAATTATTACATAAATCCTTTCATTACAAGTGACGAGTAAGGGACCATTCCGAACCCAACGGTTTGAGGTCTTCCCTTGCGAGGGGGAGTGCGGCCTTAAATCTTTGTCCCGGTTCACACCGGTGGCGACTCCATGTTATTTCGTACTTCCCAACTAGTGCCGCGAGCCTAGGAACGGCGTCGCCCAGGTCCGGTGTCCTACAGTCTGGCGACTCCACTGGGGATATAGAGAATTGGCCCCGAAATATTGTCTTGTAATGTTTGGATTTATGTTTTAATTGACCATGTCTATAGTGGATAAAGTGAGGGTTTAATCAAGGGCATTTTGAGGCTAGGTAATGGTTTGGTGTCTTCCTTCACTCACTACCTTTCTAGAAGGAAAAGCTGTGAAGGCACCTAGATAGCCATCTACTCGTAGCCTTTGTGTGGACTAATTTGGAGGACTCGTTGTTTATTCCTGACACTAAGCGATAAAGCCTAAGAGGCTTTGGGTATTTAAGTGAGCCTCGCTCCACCTTCCCTCTGGGGAATCTACAACGAGAAATCCATTTGACAGTCCGTCACACACCATAGCTCATCGGCACGTACCTTAGTGTATAAAAAGGGGTGCGCTCACTTGGTTGCTCGAACCCTTGAGTGGGGAGACCTAGTTGTGGGCCATCCTTCGCCGGTGAGAGCCTTTGTCTATACTCTTGATAACCCACCATAGACCGGTTTGTATGATTAAAGTAACAATTATTTCCTTGAGTATGTGCTTGTGGACCATCCTCATTTGGATGCAGTTGGACTATTGTCATAAATACGGGCTTGTTGGGCCATTTAAACTGGGGCAAGCTCGTACCATATGACTATTAGGCCCAAAGCTTCTGAAATGTTGATGGGCCATTATGTAAAAATTGTTATGTTATGTTTGCATTATCTCTCTTCTATGCTTGTGTTTGGGAACATCATCGTTTGGATTCATTTGGACTACTTGTCATAAGATATGGGCTTGTTGGGCCTTTTAACTGGGACAAGAACGTATTTTATGACGATTGGGCCGAAGGCTTCTAAGTGTTGATGAGCCACCCTGTGCTTGTGTTCGGAATGTTACCATTTGGATTTAGTTGGGCTCCTTGCCATGAGATGTGAACTCGTTGGGCCATTTAAACTGGGATGGGTTCACTCTTATGACAGTTGTCCCAAAAGCTTCTAAAATGATAATGGGCCGACTTGTTTGAAAATTTTAATTGACTTAGTATGTTTTATATGTTATATGCCTCTTATGCACCTCATGCATACATACATCATGCTAACCCTTGTGTTCTAAAAGCCATCATAGACTCCCGTTGGGTTAGGGAAGAAGGAAGACTCACCAAAGACCGGTAACAGACATGAGTGAATCAGATATTGAGGTATCTCGGATAGATAAGTTGGAAAATGGTTTCGCCAAGATTACTGAACAATTGCAAGCCTTGACTACTGCCATGACAAATATGGCTGTACCCCGTGCTGGGGGAAAATCTGAGAATGTGAGGCGTGAGGAGCCTCCGAATGTGTTGAGGGATGACATCCCCGCTTTTGATGATGACACGGCAGAGTATGCAACAGGCAGAGTGATTAAGTTAGGGGCGAGGCCCATATCAGTATCGTTTGGGGGCGAGGCCCATATCAGTATCAGTTGGGGGCGAGGCCCATATCAGTATCAGTCTGGGGGCGAGGCCCACATTATCAGTTTCGGGGATGAGTCCCAGGGCCGAGGCCCACATCAGTTTTTAGTTTGGGGATGAGTCTCATGGCCGAGGCCCACATCAGTCAGTTTGGGGATGAGTCCCAGGGACGAGGCCCACGCCAATATCAGCTCGGAGATGAGGCCCACATCAGTTTCAGGGATGAGTCCCAGGGCCGGGCCCACATCAGTTACAGTTGGGGATGAGTCCCAGGGCGAGGCCCACATCAGTATCAGCTCGGGGGCGAGGCCCACGTCAGCTTCAGTTTTGGGACGAGTCCTAAGGTCGTGACCCACATCATCAACAGTGTCGGGGATGCGTCCAGGGTCGAGACCCACATTATCAATCAGTTTGGGGATGAGTCCCAGGGTTGAGGCCCATATCAGTATGGTTTCGGGGATGAGTCCAAGGGACGAGACCCATGTCAGTGTCAGCTTCAGAAAGGAATCTCCGGGGTGGGGCCCACATTGTCAGCATCAGTTTGTCCAGGATTGGTACTCCGAAAATGGAGCACGGTTCGGAAATGAATCGAAGAAGACCTAACCCAACGGGATAAGAACATTCATCATACATGCATACACGTAACACATTTTGCATCCTTTCGTGTTTGTTCTGTTTTGTATTCACAGGTTTTGAAGAAGAAAAAGAAAAATGGCAAAGACAATCCAAACAGAAGCAGTAACAGTACGATGTCAGCAGTCTCCAGGAATGAATCACATGGGTAAGGCCCATATCAGCAGTATCAGTCTCGGGGCGAGGCCCATATCAGTAGCAGTTAGGGCCGAGGCCCACTTCAGTATCAGCTTTGCCGGGTATGGCATTCTGGGGCCGAGGCCCACTTCAGTATCAGCTTTGCTGGGTATGGCATTCTGGGGGCAAGGCCCATATTACATCAGATCAGCATTGCCGGGTATGGCATTCTGGGGGCGAGGCCCGCATTACATCAGATCAGCATTGCCGGGTATGGCATTCTGGGGGTGAAGCCCGCATCATATCAGATCAGTTCTGCCGAGAATGGCACTCCGAGAATGGAGATACAATCCAAGAATGGAAGCACGGTCCGGGAATGGACAGCTCGAGAATGAGCACGCCAAGAATGACACTCCGAGAATGGAGATATAGTCCGGGAATGGACAGCTCGAGAATGAGCACGCCGAGAATGGCACTCCGAGAATGGAGATATAGTCCGGGAATGGACAGCTCGAGAATGAGCACGCCGAGAATGGCACTCCGAGAATGGAGATATAGTCCGGGAATGGACAGCTCGAGAATGAGCACGCCGAGAATGGCAATCCGAGAATGGAGATATAGTCCGGGAATGAACAGGCCGAGAATGGCACTCCAAGAATAGAAGCAACAGTCCGGGAATGGACATCTCACAGTAATAGTTCAGGAAGGACATCTCACAGTAACGGTTCGGGAATGAACCACCTTACAGTAACAGTTCAAGAACAAACCACACGGTCAGCTCAGATCAAAGAACAAAACTCAAGGGGAAGAAAGCCTCATATCAGTATAGTTTGAGAACAAAGCTCAAGGGGAAGAAAGCCTCATGTCAGCATAGTTTGAGAACAAAGCTCAGGGAAGAAAGCCTCATGTCAGTATAGTTTGAGAACAAAGCTCAAGGGGAAGAAAGCCTCATATCAGTATAGTTTGAGAACAAAGCTCAAGGGGAAGAAAGCCTCATGTCAGTTCAGTTCGGAAATAAAGCTCGGGAGGAATAAAGCCTCATCTCAACAGTCCGGGAATAAAGCTCAGGAGGAATAAAGCCTCATCTCAACAGTTCGGAATAAAGCTCGGGAGGAATAAAGCCTCATCTCAACACAGTTCGGGAACAAAGCTCGGAGGAATAAAGCCTCATCTCAACAGTTCGGGAATAAAGCTCTGGAGGAATAAAGCCTCATCTCAACACAGTTCGAGAATGAACAAGCCGGGAACGGCAATCCGAGAATAGAGCAGAGTTCAAGAATGAACAAGCCGGGAATGGCACTCCAGGAGTGGAAGTACAGTTCAGGAATGAACAGGCCGAGAGTGGCACTCCAAGAATGGAAGCACGGTTCGAGAATGAACCAGGGGTCGCAGCACCTCACCATCCAACTCAACCCGAGGCGGCAGCCGAGCCAGGTAAGTGAAAATGCATTGCATACCTTTGTGTTTGTTTCTGTTTTGTGCTCGCAGGTTCAAAGAAAGGAGAAAGCGGCAGGAATGAGCCAAGCAATGCCAAAGCAATTTCAGTTTTCGGGATGAGTCCCAAGGGGCGAGGCCCATATCAGCTTAGGGGCGAGGCCCATATCATGTCATCTCCAGGTATGGAGCACATCATCAGTTCGAGGGCGAGGTCCCTATAGTCAGCGGTGTTGGGTCGAGGTGCCCAGGGTCGAGGTGCCCCCGTTGTCCATTGTAGTTCCGGGTCGAGGTGCCCAGGGTCGAGGTGCCCACTACATCATCAGTTCTAGGGCGAGGTCCCTATGGTCAGCGGTGTTGGGTCGAGGTGCCCACGGTCGAGGTGCCCCCGTTGTCCATTGTAGTTCGGGTCTAGGTGCCCAGGGTCGAGGTGCCCACTACATCATCAGTTCTAGGCGAGGTCCCTTAGTCAGCGGTGTTGGGTCGAGGTGCCCAGGGTCGAGGTGCCCCCGTTGTCAGTTACAATTATTGGGATGCGTCCCAGGATCGAGGTCCGCTGCAGTACTCAACTCGACACATGGTAAGTCAAGTGGCAGCTGGCGAGCCAAGTAAGTGAAAATGCATTGCATAACTTTGATAGGATTGTCACTGTTGCACATTACACAAGTCCCATCAAAGTGGGGGCGACTGTAGCCACTGCATTTTTACGCATAAGTCGTCCTATGATGAGTCTCATTTTGGAGACACTACCTTTTAAGTCACGGAGGTCACGGAAAACGGACATCGGAAGGGGAATTCAGAATAAACAAAGTTCACTGTTTTCGTTGGTGCTACGTTCGTTTATACGTTTGAACGTCAAACAGATTGCGGGCGTTCGTGCTGCGTTCGATGATGCGTTCGAACGGTGTCGGTAATTCTGGTTTTGCTGCTAGCCTCACATTAAGCCCAATTCGCCCAAACCTTGGCCCACACGCCCAAGCCCACTTAAAACACATATTTAACACATTGTGAAATCAAAACAAATCTAAAAATCACATACCAAATTAAATAAAATACTTACACAAATTAAAGAAATTGCATGCCTAATAAAATCAATCAACAAACTAAATGCCTAATCTAAACAATCAAATATAATCATACCAAGTTAAAATCAATCAACCAATATATTATTCCCAAACATAAAATATTGTATGCCTAATCAACATAAACTAAATATTCAACCTCCCTAATCCAAGCCAATCAAATCCATTGCTTTCCTTGTCCAACACCAAATCATATCCTTTTTTAAATACACAAATCCCTTTCCTTGTCAAGCCTAACCCTTGCCTATAAAAAGAACCCTTCACCAACCTTCTAAAAGCTAGCTCATTCACATAAGAAACACCCAAGCTCATAGACACAACTCTCCCTCACTCTCAATAACAAAAAGATCACAAACCAAAGAACCCCCATCGCCTTGACCAAAACACATCCCGAACAACCCCTTCACCTCACCGAAAAACACATCCCAAACAGCCCTAAACACACACATAAAACAGCCCCCGAACCACACCATAACACCACTGAAAATAACACCCAAAACAGTAGCCAAAACATCCCAAAAACAGTAACTAAAATACAGTAGCAAAACAGTAGCAGCGGCAGCGAATCGGAGTCAAAACAGCAGCAAAAGACGGAGGACGACGACCCAAAACAGTAAGACAACGAACGAGAGCAGTGAACCAGTGAACCGGAAGAGTTGCGGAGCTTTACCCCTTCCGATCTTCGTGAAACGCGAGTCCGAGAGACGACTTAAAAGGTTAGACCTGATGGCACTTTTTCATTAGTTTATATTCGTTTCTTTTATTATTGAATTGTATTCACATGAGAGTCGTTTATGAATGCGTGTTGTGGGTATTGGATGAATGGAAGAGTGTTGTCTCTTGTGGTATATAGGATGGAAACCCAGACGTAAATTCCGTAGCCGAATCCGAATGGACGGTAGTGCGGTCTGTACTTGGGACACAACTCCACGTACCACTTGAGTAAACAGCACCTTCTTTTGTTTTGTGTTGCTTTGGTTTACTTAATTCTTGTCATTTAAATTCTGCATGTTGTTTATTCCCGTATGATACGATCGAGTGCATGGGCTTAGTAAGTGCGATGAAAGGTTCCCTAATTGGAGGGTTAAAATCCTTCACCACGATGCTCTGCCGCACCGATTGATGTGTGTTCGGTTGAATGCGAAATACGTTCAATCGGACATACTTAGTTTGATATGATTGTCTTTATTTTCGTATGTATGATTCAACCGAGTGCATAGGCTTAGTAAGTGCAATGTGAGATCCCATATGGGGAGGGGCTAAAGCCCTTTACCACGAGACTTTGCCGCGCCGGTTGATGTGTGTTCGGTTGGATACAAGATACGTTCAATCGGGCACACTATGTTTAGTATTGTTGCTTTTCATTCTATGTATGCATGATTCAGTCGAGCGCATGGTTAGTACGTTGGTCTAAAGGTCCTCTTTTTGAGAGATCAAGAGCCCCAAAAGGCCACCTTTACGGCAGTACTCGCCGTGCCCCTTTATTTTGTCGTTTATGTATTGCGTCCCATTTCATGCATCAGATCTGTTCCCGTTCGAACGCGTTTACGAATGCAACTCGAACGCGCATATATTTTGCCTTGTCATGCATCAGGTCTTATTTCTGTTTGAACGCGTTCACGAACGCCATACGAACGTGAGCATTCTGTTTCATTTCCGTTCGAACGCGTTATCAAACGCCATACGAACGCGAACCTTCTGTTTACCGTTCGAACGCGTTTACGAACGCTACACGAACGCACACGCACCTTCTTAGTTTCATAATGTATCAGGTCTGGTTCCGTTCGAACGCGTTCTCGGACGCTACACGAACGAACGAACCTTCTGTTTACCGTTCGAACGCGTTTACGAATGCTACACGAACACGCGCACACTGAACTGAGTCTGTCTTATAATATTCATGCATAATTGCCTCTTGGTTGATCTTTCTTGTGTTATATAGCCAACTGTATCATTTGTATTCCTGCATTTATCCATTCTATGTGTTCATGAGATAGTACTCAAGCATGATTAGGTTGTTCTTAGTTTTCCATATCATAGGATTGAAATATGTTCATGAGATAGTACTCAAGCATGATTAAGTTGTTCTTAGTTTTCCATATCATAGGATTGAAATATGTTCATGAGATTGCCATGTGATGTTGCATGTTGTGATGAACTTGTTGATGTATGTACATGAATCTAGAAGCATGATATTTTTGGAAATAAATGTTACTTAAGCTTAATTAAATTATTACATAAATCCTTTCATTACAAGTGACATGAGTACGGGACCATTCCGAACCCAACGGTTTGAGGTCTTCCCTTGCGAGGGGTGAGTGCGGCCTTAAATCTTTGTCCCGGTTCACACCGGGTGGCGACTCCATGTTATTTCGTACTTCCCAACTAGTGCCGCGAGCCTAGGAACGGCGTCGCCCAGGTCCTGGTGTCCTACAGGGGTGAATTGGGTTATCGCTACAAATGCGGAATTATAAAATCTTTGCCGATTTTAGCTCTTATTACCAAATTGGGACTTAAGGCAATTTTCTCTATTCCAATTAATAGCCTATATGCAAGTTTTCTATTCGATATTATAAATGTAATTAAACTTGCAAATAAGTAAAAGTTAAGGGAAAGAGAAATACAACACCGCGATTTATAGTGGTTCGGCCAAACGTGCATACGTCCACTCCCCCAAGCCTCGCTTGAAGATTTCCACTAAAATCGAGTTTTCCGTGGTTCACTCGTAACCAAGAGTTTTCCGCCAAGGCGCACTCCGAACCCTTTTACAATTTTGAGTTTTGTTCGTAGGTGCACTCACAACCTTTACAATTTACCCAAACAATGAGATTTCACAAACCACAAGTGTTTTGATAAGAAAGAATTAAAACACACTTGGGCACTCACAAATAATGAGAAGATTGTGTGAGAGCAAACCCAAGTGTTCTAAGCTCACTAAATGATATGAAGATGTGTGTGAGCTTGGATGAGTGTTTAAGTGTATGAAGGTTTAAGATACTCTTGTATTTGCTTTAGAGAATGTATGAAGGTTGTGTATCAAGTCTCTAACTTAATGCAAATGAGTTGAGGTTCTATTTATAATAAAATGCAAAGCTTTCCCCAACTTACAGCGAGACCGGTGAGCAAACCGGCGAGGAGACCGGCATGCCGGTCTAGGTTTGCAACGGCTCCTAACAGCTATATAACGTTCAAAAAACTATTCGTTAGACCGGCGAGCAAACCGGTATGGAGTCCGATAAGGTGCTCCCTGGTTCCAGAGAGCATGATTTTCTCAGCCAAAACCGGCATGAAGACCGGCGAGCAAACCGGCATGGAGCTCCCTGGTTTCAGTATGTGCATGACCAGTCAAGACTGACGACACTTGGTATTTTGGCCATAACTTTCTCTAGAAAAATCCAAATCATGATCCGTAAATTTATACATAAACTAGACACATAGATCTAGCTTCTTTAGAAAATTCAGCTCCAAAAACATTAATATGAATTTTATGGAATTTGTCTAATGTGACATGTATACAGAAAACGCACATATGAACATGTTGTAGTAAAATGGCTCTAGTAAAATTTCTATATATCGGAATTGTGTTCCGTTTGAACCGTAGCAAACTAGAGACACATATATATCTAATGGTATATCATTTGAAGTTTAATTCAACCATTTAATAGTTTTTATAAGATCATTTACCGATGTACTTGTGCATGAAGTTCATTTTGGTGCAAATAAAATGCAAATGATTCTTTTAGCATTTTAAGCCATTTTAAATGCAAGTGATGCAAAATTTATGATTCCTAAGATCTTTGAAACATTGAATAAACTCACTTATAATTATATTAAGCTCTTAATCATTTTCTTCGTTTTGCCGCTAGTCTTCACATTCTCGCTCTTCACCTCATATGCTTCGACACTTTTTGTATTACTTCGTGATTGTACCTCGAAGTCTTCTTTCTCGTTGACGTCATCAAAATCTAATTATGCGACCAAGTCGCCAACAATCTCCCCCTTTTTGATGATGGCAACCCCTTAAAACTTGTTGATACTTGTGAGCTTCTTGGAGTCCAAATTTGACAATTTTGCTCCCCCTCAATGTGTGATTGTCTTCAAAATAGCTCTATAAGACTTAAACAAACACATTAGTACATTTACTCCCCCTTAATCCAAGGGTGAGGGTAAAACAAGTTTTAATCTCATTTCTAATGATTTCTCCCCCTTTGACATCATCAAAAAGTGGAGAAGCAAAATTAAGTTCTAAAATGAGATACCACTAGATGTGTGCAAAAATGATAACAAATTTAAAAAAATATGCACATTTGGCATTTACCCCCTTTTTCCATAATCATGGATAATGCAATTTTTTTTTTAAAAAAAAATTTGTACTAATGATACCAATTAACAATTTGTATCAATGATGCCAATTGAATATCATATCACTTTTAAGCATTATTTCTCCCCAATTGTGATATCAAATAAAATAAGTCATTACATATCAGGATACCAATTAAATAATTATCAAAGTCCATGCATTTCATGATGCCAATTATATTCTAATACATACATTTCATGATATTCATCTAAGACTATGCTAATTTACATGCATTTCATTTTCAACCAATTAGTTCATATGGCAAGACATATTCAATCAAGTGATCACATATATCGCATTTAACTCAATAAATTTCATGTGATACCAATTGAAATAAAGAAGGGGTTTTAAGTATATGATTAAGGCATTTAATGATATCAAATGAACAATTGATACCAATAGAAGTTTGAATACTTGCCTAATCATTTTGTATGCTTCAAAAAATATTAACCAATATAAAATATGCATACATATAGATATTTAGAGGAAACGGTATCAATGTTTTCCGTGAATACGGATTTTACCGTTACCGTTGCGATTCCTCATTTCCGTGAGCCTTTGGGATCAATTTTGTAATTCTCTTTAAAGATCCATTCCCAAAGCTCCCCCTACAAGTTTATCAATTACACTTTGGTACCCAAACTTTCTTGGGTCCATTGGGGTTAGTTTTGATTCCTTGAGGAATCCATGCATTCTTAATCACATTCTTGTACATGCATTCAAAAATTTTATGTCCCTTTTTGTTACAAGCATTACATGTGACATTTTCATTTATTTCATTCTTAGCATAAGAATTGGATGCCTTAACAAAATAATTCTTTAAAAATTTTCTTTTAACATAAGGCCTATATCCTAATCCTTCTCTTTTAAATGCACATTTTTGGGATCCAATAAGCATGTTAAAATTTTTATGTCCCAATGTGAATTTGCTAAGTAAGTTTTGCAAATCACAATCTTAGTATTTTATAAGACATTTTCATTCAATATAGATTCACAATCGCATGTCTTAGAGCTAGATGTCATATTTGATATGACATTTTCAAGTTCTAGTTTTTTAATCTTTAAACATGCATTTTCATCATTTAAGCATGCAATTTCTTTTTCATGTTTGGCCTTTAAGCAAATAATCTCATTATCTAAAACATGAATTTTATCCATATAACATGCGTGTTCATTTTTAAGTATAGCATGCTCATTTTTAACTAATTTCAATTTCTTTTTAAGCATATCACACAATTCTTTTAATCCATTAAAGGCATTAAGTAAATCATTATCATATTGAGAATTGTGTACCTCTTCTTCTTCGCTTTCCTCTTCAATTTCAAAGCGGATGTCCTCATCCGTGATAGCCATAAATGCTAGATTTGTTCTTTCTTTAGCTTGAACCTCTTCTTCCTCCTCGGATGAGCTAGAGTCGCTATCACTCCAAGTTGAAGTGGCTTTCATTGCCTTTTTCTTTGTTTTTCCTTTCATTTTTCTCAATGGGCAATCGGTGGCTATATGACCCGGTTTGTTGCATTCATAACAAATAATTTTCTTGTTCTTCCGCAGCCATTGTTCTTCTTTCTTTTCATTTGCCTTTGATTTTCCTTTGAGTTTTGCGAATTTGAGAAGCTCCTTTACTTTATTGGTGATGCTTGCCAATTCATCATCACTATCCTCTTCTTCACTTGAGCTAGAGTCGACTCTCTTTCTTGCTTTTAAGGCCAATGACTTTCTAGTCTTTTTCTCATCTTCCTCCTTTTTATCCATCTTGATTTCCATTTCATACTCAAGCAATTTGCAGACCAAATCATCCATCTTTAAAGTGTTTATGTCGTTTGCTTCTTTAATGGAGGAGGTGTAGCTTCTATATTCCTTTGGGAGTGATCTCAAAATTTTCTTCACTTGATCGGATGTCTCGATGGCTTTTCCCAAAGAACCCAAATGATTGATGATGATAGTGAACCTTGAAATCATATGATCAATTTCTTCCCCGGATTCCATTTTGAAATTATCCAATTCGCACATGAACCGGTTGATTTTTGATTCCTTCACTTGGCTTGTGCCCATATTGACCATTTCCAAAGACTTCCACAAATCATAAGCATTTTCACACTCCGTAAGTTTACTTATTTGATCTCGATCAATGGCACATAGGAGTTGGTTGAGTGCCTTAGCATTTTGTGAGGCTAGTTTTACATCCTCACTATCCCATTCTAGGCTCGGTTTTGGAATATTAACTCTATTGTTATCCTTCTTCATTGGTACTTGTACACCCCGTGTAATCACCAAATAGGATTGTGAATCACTTGCAAGGAGATAAGTCAACATCCTCTTCTTCCAATAATTGTAGTCCGTTCCGGTGTAAAACAGAGGTCTAGTCGTTGAATATCCCTCGACAAGATTTGACGATTTGCTTGTAGAGGCCATGATCTATTCTCGGACGGTTAAGTCTTGTAGAGAATACCTCGCTCTGATACCAACTGAAAGTACCTACAAGCAATAGCGACAAAGAATCTCTATACCCAAGAGGGGGGTGAATTGGGTTATCGCTACAAATGCGGAATTATAAAATCGTTGCCGATTTTAGCTCTTATTACCAAATTGGGACTTAAGGCAATTTTCTCTATTCCAATTAATAGCCTATATGCAAGTTTTCTATTCGATATTATAAATGTAATTAAACTTGTAAATAAGTAAAAGTTAATGGAAAGAGAAATACGACACCGCGATTTATAGTGGTTCGGCCAAACGTGCATACGTCCACTCCCCCAAGCCTCGCTTGAAGATTTCCACTAAAATCGAGTTTTCCGTGGTTCACTCGTAACCAAGAGTTTTCCGCCAAGGCGCACTCCGAACCCTTTTACAATTTTGAGTTTTGTTCGTAGGTGCACTCACAACCTTTACAATTTACCTAAACAATGGGATTTCACAAACCACAAGTGTTTTGATAAGAAAGAAGTAAAACACACTTGGGCACTCAAAAATAATGAGAAGATTGTGTGAGAGCAAACCCAAGTGTTCTAAGCTCACTAAATGATATGAAGATATGTGTGAGCTTGGATGAGTGTTTAAGTGTATGAAGGTTTAAGACACTCTTGTATTTGCTTTAGAGAATGTATGGAGGTTGTGTATCAAGTCTCTAACTTAATGCAAATGAGTTGGGGTTCTATTTATAATAAAATTCAAAGCTTTCCCCAACTTACAGCGAGATCGGCGAGCAAACCGGCGAGGAGACCGGCATGCCGGTCTAGGTTTGCAACGGCTCCTAACGGCTATATAACGTTCAAAAAACTATTCATTAGACCGGCGAGCAAACCGGTATGGAGACCGGCGAGGAGCTCCCTGGTTCCAGAGAGCATGATTTTCTCAGCCAAAACCGGCATGAAGACCGGCGAGCAAACCGGCATGGAGCTCCTTGGTTTCAGTATGTGCATGACCAGTCAAGACTGACGACACTTGGTATTTTGGCCATAAATATCTCTAGAAAAATCCAAATCATGATCCGTAAATTTCTACATAAACTATACACATAGATCTAGCTTCTGTAGAAAATTCAGCTCCAAAAACATTAATATGAATTTTATGGAATTTGTCTAATGTGACATGTATGCAGAAAACATACATATGAACATGTTGTAGTAAAATGGCTCTAGCAAAATTTCTATATATCGGAATTGTGTTCCGTTTGAACCGTAGCAAACTAGAGACACATATCTATCTAATGGTATATCATTTGAAGTTTAATTCAACCATTTAATAGTTTTTAGAAGATCATTTACCGATGTACTTGTGCATGAAGTTCATTTTGGTGCAAATAAAATGCAAATGATTCTTTTAGCATTTTAAGCCATTTTAAATGCAAGTGATGCAAAATGTATGATTCCTAAGAGCTTTGAAACATTTGAATAAACTCACTTATAATTATATTAAGCTCTTAATCATTTTCTTCGTTTTGCCGCTAGTCTTCATATTCTCGCTCTTCACCTCATATGCTTCGACACTTTTTGTATTACTTCGTGATTGTACGTCGAAGTCTTCTTTCTCGTTGACGTCATCAAAATCCAATTATGCGACCAAGTCGCCAACATATTGTTTATAAGTCAAGACTCCTAAAATATCCACTTCCTCTCTCGAGTGCCGAGTGAAAATATCATCAACTATAGACTTCGATATCTCTATAAAAATCCAATAGTTAACAACTCATTACGCTTTGTGATTCTAATTTAACGACTTCAAAAGATTACAGATTCTCTCGAACTCTATAAAATCCTAGGTTATATTCTTTAGATCTATTCAAAATCTCCTCTCTCGAGTGATAGATTCTAAACCTTCATCATCTCCAATTGTGTCCAGCAATCAAGAAGCATTAAACTCAAAAGAATATAAATAAATCAATAAAACTTCATAACAAAATTGACAAATAATTACAAGGTTCAAGCATCGATTACATCATTGCTCCAAAATTAAGGAGTTTAGTTCATGACAAAAGATAAAAACAATAATAAACAAGCCATGAATCTAATGGAAATCATTAGAGTTCTAAGAAAGAAACAAGAAGATAAAACCCGAATTGAATCTCTTCCTCCTCGGATATCGCAGCTTTTGTCTCCTCTTGTCGCTCTTCAATCCTCTCCTTGGATCTCTAAAAATATTTATTTATGTGTTTTGTGCTCTGTATTAGCCTCCCCCTCTAGTTTTGGATGAACTGATATATTTATAGTAGAGCCTGAGAGTCATAATACATGTTAAAAACCCTAAAAATCACTTTCCTGGCTTGCGCAGGTTTTCTTCCGCAGGGGGCGCTGCGGCGCTGAACAGTGGGCGCTGTGGCACCCAACTCTCTGGAAAATGTATGTAAATGACTAGATCTCATCAAGTAGATGCAAATCGATATATTATGAGTCTCGTAACTCTTTCTAGATTAAAAGTTATAGTCTTTTTAATTTCAGTGCGCAGCTGATGCTGATTTTTACTGCTTCTTGAGTCCGATGCTCCCAATAGGTCCCGAAACACACGTATTTGCTCCATTATCGATGTTCAAATGCTTCCTACAAATAATACATAAAATAAACTATAAAATACATTAAATAGCTCGAAACATAACAAAATAATAGGCTAAGGATGTCGGAATAAGTGGGTATAAACCACACTTATCAAACACCCCCAAACTTAAGGTTTTGCTAGTCCCGAGCAAAAGATAAAATAAAAACTAAATCAAATTAACAAATAAAAAATTACTAAACTAACTAAGCCACTTTCGTAGGGATCACGATTGCATTTAGCGTATGCAACAAGCCTTTAAACCCCTAGGCGGCCCTAGTGGACGAGTTATAGTCTCGTGAGGGCTTACAGCGACGACACCCACAAACGTCATTCACACACAATCATGCAAAAAATATAAAAAATAATAAAAGATAGTCCCGATAGTTGCACATAAAATTTTCCTCAAAGAAAGCTTATAAATGAAATTAGAGAACCTTCAAAGTACGCAATTGCAACTGAATCCAAATTCTTGAATAAATTATCTCAGCTAGACTCACGGTGTGTGTGTGTTTAAAGTTTCGGTCACAGCTTGACTCCTAAGTAGGCCAACTCAATGATTTCGTTTAAAAATTAGAATCAATGGGTCAAACCAACCTAGATATCTCAATTATGCTCTATAACTGCTTTATTTCGTGCTCAGTATGGTATGATTTTTCTTTTCTTTTATTGTCTCTTTTTGCTTTTCTCATTTTGCACTTTTTTTTTCAACTCACCTACCCTTTAAGGTAGCATTTCTCCTCATGGTGGTCCTAATACTCGCCCATGGGTAGCTTCACGCTTATCGGTTATAGGTGGTTTATTTTCTTTATTTAGAGACATTTTTCTTTTTAGCTATACCATACTTCATAACACTAGCAAATCAAGATAGATATCTAAGTAAACGGTCATTCATCGACATGCAATTTCTTCAACTAGTCACCTTGTCAACTACTTAAGTTTTACTGCTAAAAACATGTTTTTAAGTGCTTACGAGTCTAACATAGATCAGTTATTCAATGCATCAGATAAAAGTAAATCGAGCACTTATCGTTTCTAAAATTTCACTCATAAACAAACAATATCATCACAGGATTTATGCTTTACTATCAAAGACTAAAACAAAATTATTATTTTTTCAATAAATTTAAACAACTAAATAGCAAGTAAACAACATACACACACCCCCAAACTTAAAATTTGCATTGTCCTCAATGTAAGATAAATATCAAGAGCAAGAGTGAGGAACAACACTACCGTGCATGGAGTTGATCAGACTCTTGCTGGTTATAATTGGTTGCGCGGGCGTTGTGTGTCTCGTGCTACCTGCATAAATAACATGCAATTTAATAAATAGCACACAATAAAAAAAATAAAAATAAAAATAAAGAAAACAATTATAAAATAAATGCAAGGGTTGCCTCCCCGCTAGCGCTAAGTTTAACGTCTTCAGCCAGACGCAACCACCCAAATGGTTATGGTGGCTTAAACGTAGTGAACCGGATAATCTCATCTACTTTCTTCTTTGGTATCCACTGGTTCTTATGACATGAAAAAGACAACTTGGCAGGCTTTGATAATTTATCCATAGATCGTCCCCCATGATATGTAGATTGTCCCCTAGTTGGAAATTCTGGACTACACATTCGGCAAAATTGGCTCGGCCTCCTTTTTAACCTTCCAGGGATCATCTCCAAGTGAGCACTGACTTTTCTTTTCCTCTTTTTACGGCGCTTTGAGATTGGTTTCAGGTTTAGCTGCAGAGAATCTTCCTTTACACATGGTTGCACTATGCTCGTAGGTTGCTGAAATACTGATTCACCCTGTCTGGTTTCAACTCCATTCTCTACTATATCTACCATGTGACATTCTGTATCACCTTGAGGACTCGGCATGGCTCTGAAAACACTGAAGGTGACTTCTCATTTTGACCTCTCATTATCAATTCACCTTTGTTTTCTTCTTCTGTTACTGTTTCCTCTTGAAATACCATTTCATTTTCTTTACTGCCTAAGTCCTGAGAGGTGTCTTTAAACTCTTCTCTGCTCCTACAGGTTATGATTTGACATTGCTCATTGGGGTTGACTTCAATATCACTCGGAAACACCAATGTCTGTTGATTGGCCATGGAAGAAACAAGCAACCCAATTTGCGCTTCTAAAGTTTTCATATTTGCCTATATATTGCCCATTCGTGTTTCGAAGTTATCCAGCCTTGACTCATTCTTCTCAAACCTCTCTGAAGCTGTAGCTACAAACATGCTCATGAGGTCTTCTAAGGGAGGTTTCTGCTTAGCTCTTGGATAATTGAAGCCATGAGAAGGTTGCAAAACGTTCTCCATATCAGCATACGAAAATTCGGATGATAATAATTAGGCATAAGATTGCCTCTATAGTTGTTGAAGTTCCGATTGTTCACATGTTGTACTTGTTCAAATCATGCTCCTCTGTTGGGTAAAAGCATTCCATTAGTAGAAACAGCTTCAATAGACGGCTGACTCATTTGATTTATCCATACTTCTAGATGAGTCGTAAAGGACGATACTTGAGCTATTAGTGCACCAATAGAATCTGCCATTGCATCTTTTCCAACTCTCATCGTACGAAAAAAAAAATAAAAAAAAAAATAAAAAAAATAAAAAAATAAAAACAAAAATAAAACTTAAGATAAAAATAAAAATAAAAATCTAAATTAAAGCGAAGATTACTTGGTAGCACTATTAATGTGAATTAAACAAACAATCCCCGGCAACGGCGCCAAGAACTTGTTGTGATATTTTTATATCGTACCGCAAGTGTACGGTGTCAAGTTTTAGTATAAATCAGTGAAAGAGTGTTGAACCCACAGGGATTGTGTTAACTCGCACTAAGTACTACAATTGATAATCCAAACTTTATTTAGACGATAAATAATAAAGATTTTTAATAAATAAATAAAATATAAAAATAATAAAATAGGAGGAACTAATACGATAGAGATTCTGGATCCTGATTTCACCTAGCTGTCGCCTATGTAATTGTCATGCCAATTAATCTTTGTTCAGCTATATTGTTTATAAGTCAAGACTCCTAAAATATCCACTTCCTCTCTCAAGTGCCGAGTGAAAATATCATCAACTATAGACTTCGATATCTCTATAAAAATCCAATAGTTAACAACTCATTACGCTTTGTGATTCTAATTAACGACTTCAAAAGACTACAAATTCTCTCGAACTCTATAAAATCCTAGGTCATATTCTCTAGATCTATTCAAAATCTCCTCTCTCTCGAGTGATAGATTCTAAACATTCATCATCTCCAATTGTGGCCAGCAATCAAGAAGCATTAAACTCAAAAGAATATAAATAAATCAATAAAACTTCATAACAAAATTGACAAACAATTACAAGGTTCAAGCATTGACCGACGTAAACACACACGTATAACGCAAGCGTACGTATCATTCAAGTAGTATAAAAAGTATCGATCCCACGAAGACTTAATATCTAAAGTATTAATTTTATGAGGTCAAATGATTACTAGTATCTAACAGGTTGATTGATTGATTTGAAATAGTGACGATTCTAAATTTAAAAGCAAGTAAATAAAATTATCGAAAGTAGGTTTTAAGAAAATTCAATATTAAAAACTGTCTAGGGTTGTGATTTCTTTTAATATCATTTTAAAGATGAAATGGTTATCTTAAAGTTGGGTAATATATTGATTTATTAACCTGGAACACTAAATTATGTAAAAGTCTCTTCCGATGGTCAATTACAAATACCTAGTATAATCTAATTGAACCATATGTCTATGTCAACCAAATTATCTGGATTCATTAAGTTTAAGTTCCAATTATGGCTACCCCCGCGCGACAGGTATATTCCTATCATGTAAGGAAATCTATTAAAGGGTTATCTCTCAAGGAAGATCGTGGGCTATTGAGTCTAAGGCTGAAACCTAAAATCCCTATGTCTAGTTCATTTTAGATTTACCAGATCAATTTTATTAATGGCCAGTTAATGAAAAAGCATTAAGATTAAGACTCAATAAATGAATCTTTATAATACCCAAACTATAATCTAACCTCTTATAAAACGGTGATATTAAAAGTCATCACAACCTCAGATAACTAATTTAGTTACAACACATAACTAGGGTTAGTAAAAATTTGAAAATAAAAGACATAAAGTAAAAATGCGGTAAAGTAAATACTGAAAAGTAAATTACAATAAAATAAAATGCTAAGGTAAAATGAATTACTTTTACTACTACTAATTTAGATATCTCCCATAAAATAATATATAAACTTGTGATAATATTACCAACCGACCAATTTGGCGGTATCCTGATTAAGTCAAATTAAGTCCAACCAGCCATTAAGGCGGTAATATTTGTCCATAAAGGCGGAACTAAAATTAAATTACCTACCGACCAATCTGGCGGTTATCCTTGATTAGTCAGGTTTAAACCAGATTAAAATTAAATAACCAACCGACCAATATAGCGGTATCCTTATTAAGTCAAATTTTAAATAGTGAATATATTATGTTTAAGGGAGATTAATCTTAATAGCAATAGTAAAAGAATTACCTTTCACCCTAGCAGGGGGAAGTTACCTCATCATGGTGAATAGTAAAAATTGTAACAAGTAAAGAAAGTAAATTACTATTATTACAGAACGTAATTAAAATTAATTAAAAAACTAAAATTAAAAGAAACTTAGAGAGAGAAGAACTCCCTATTTACATCAAAGAAATGGGAGAGAATGGTACAACAAAATCTGAAATTTGTCGCGACGCTGGAACAGTAAATCGTGGCATGCTCTGGTGATGACACGTGGTGATGACGTGGCAAGGCGGATGAGAGCTCAATTATTTTGCTGACGTGGCGAAAGCAATTGTCGGCACCGTAGGATGATGACACGTGGCACGACGCACGTTAGCAGATCGGTTGTGATGGTGACACGTGGCGCGGCGCACGTTAGCAAAGTCAAACTTCTCAAATTCTGACATGTTGACCCGGCGCACGTTAGCATCTATGGTGCACGTTAGGCATCGCGACGCTAAGGGCTTGGTCGTCGCGATGCCCAAAATGACCAAAATGCCTTTTTGCCAATTTTTCCTGTTTTGCCCCAAATCACCTCCAGAATGTCCTGAAATTTTATTTATCTACAAAATAACACAAAACACATCAAAATATTCACAAAACTCAAGAAACTATACAAAATATTATGTTTAAATGAGTGGGAAATAATGATAGATTTACCACTCATCACACCCCCAAACCTAACATTTTGCTAGTTCTCGAGCAAAACATAGAATAAAATAACATAATTAAAATTTAACTAAGCCACTTTCGTAGGGATCACGGTTGCATTTAGCGTATGAAACAAGCCTTTAAACCTCTAGGTGTCCCTAGTGGACGAGTTGTAGTCTCGTGAGGGTTTACAGCAATAATACCCACAAACATTTTATAAAAGTAAAAAGGTAGTAAAACTAATGCACACAAAAGCAAAAAGACAAGCGAAAAGAGAATAAAGAAGTTAGTGACTAATCAGATGAAACTTCTACTCCAAGTTACTAGTTGTTTTGTTTCTTTCTAAATTACTGAATAAGTAAATTCTCCGATTATATTTACCATTCTCCATATACACAGCCAACAAAATATTAAACAACTCATTTTTGCCCACAACAGTCATAAGTGCAGTTGATAAGAGAGTAATATTTTGTGCTAAAGTTTTATCAGATTTCACACCTTTTTGTAGCAATGGAATAATTTCTCATTTTTCTGATTTTTTCTTTGATTTTTCTCTATTTTTTATTTATATACAATATCTTCCATCTATGTAACAAGTGTTGGGTCGGTGGCTCCCAAACCAGTTGGCTTTAGGGCACCAGGTGTTAAAACACCCATACGGACTTAATTACCCAGACTTCAGATATATATATTTTGCAACATCCTTGATCCATGTAGCGAGTTTTGGGCCAGTGACTCACAAACCAGTTGGTTTTAGGGCATTAGGTGTTAAAATACCCTTACAGACTTAATAACCCGAATCTCAGACGTTTTTTTTTTACTCCATCACTTTTCGAGATGCTTCCTCCAATTAAACTATAACACTGAATATTACAAACTTTTCAATTACAACTTATGTCCGTATGTTACTATGTATGTTGATAATATCTGCCAACTGAGCATATGAAGATCCATTTTAGTCAGTATTAAGGAGAATTCACAAATTAAATAATTCAAAATGAAATAAACAAAATTAACTTGTTTCGAAATAGGTTTGAAATACGTCTCAGGAGTAGAAACTCCTTACTCAGCTATCTCTTACCAATTCCACCTTTTTAGTCAAATAAAAACACAAAAATGCAAAATATTTTTGTAATTTTTGAAAAAATTTCAATTTTTTTTTTGTATTTTTCGAAAAATTTTGGACTAAAAATAAAAATAACACACAAACTAAAAACAAGGTATTGATCAACTAATTCCCTCCCCCAAACCTAAATGAGACATTGTCCCCAATGTCTTAAATAGTAAAAGGAGAGTTAAGAAGGTCGTACATGGTTAGCTGAAAATCTACAGGAAATTCAAGGTTAAGATCCAGATTAATCCGACGCCTCTTACCACGATCGTCCTCGGACCAATTTATCTTTGAAAGGATATGGTCAACTCGTGGTTCATAGGCTATGAGTTGGTCTATTAGATCCGGAGCTGTTCTGGCAGTAAAGAGGAGTTCTTTTAAAGGTTTTGACACGAACCCATTTCTCCGGGCATCATCAAGAAACACACAAAGAAAATCATAAAATCCATCAACGTTGAGCAGTCCAATTGGTTTATGGTGTATGTTCAGGTTCGCCCAAGATAGCGCAATAAACATTTCCTCCAATGTACCCAAACCACCTGGCAAAGCAATAAAAGCATCAGCACGATTAATCCTTTCTACCAATCGTTCAGACATACCTGGCACGATCAGTTCCTCTCCGTTTGATGGTTCAATAAGATTTGCATATGCCAAGGGTTTTGGAATGATTCCCAAAACGTGATTGCCTCCTTCATGTACCTCCTTTGAAACGATCCCCATAAGTCCAAGATTTTCTCTACCATATATTAAGTGCATGTTCCTTGCAGCTAAGACTCGACCCAATTCATGTGCTGCTTCTACGTATTGTGGTTAGTTCCAACACTACTACCGCAAAACACACAGATGTTTTCAACTCGTCTTCTTGAAGTGGCTTCCATGTTTTACTTTGGATTTCTTCAAAAGTGCAATGATGAGTTGAATTTATAACACCTGAAAAAGGTGAGTAAAATAATAGCACTAGTACCTGCCAAATGACAATTATTAGTTAATAGTAAAATAAATCGTGGTAGTCAAAAAGGTCTGGATCTTGTCGGAGAAAATAAAAGAAAACAACAAAACAAATCACAATTATTAGGAAAAGACAAAGAGATATAATATTTACAAAAATTTACAGCTTGATTGACGTCTATGCGTCAGGGACAAGCTTCCCATCCAATTTTCTTATAAATTGGCAAACATGGTCTTTTTGAGTCAGATTCCCGAGACTTAACCGTTGTCTTTCTTTTTGAAATTGTGTATGTAATTTGCGAAAGGCTATGTGAATATATCCACAGGGATGCGTCTCAAGAGTCGAAGATATATCATCTAAAGAATCCTTACTCAAGCCATCCATAATGAATTTAATTTTGTCTTCGCGATTATCAGACACCATTCCTAAAGAACGACAACGAGTATTGCAATTCCAGCGTGCACATTTATAACAAAACACCATTTGTTTAGCTCTACGTTTCTTTGCATAGGTGCTTCTTCCAAAACTAGGCAGATTTTTAATAAAAGAGTCAGAAGACTCACCTGCCAATCGGACCATTGCTTCAATTACCCAACGAATATCATTAGGAACACCATGGATTGTCAGTAACCTCATTCGTTCCAAGCGGGCTTTGTAGACTTTTATCAGAGATTTTTTAGGGAGAGAAGGAAATTTCTTGTGAAGATTTGCGAGAGCTTCTTCCATCTTGAAACGTCTTAATCTGTAAAAACTAAACACACGAAATTAAATCACACCAAATCACAATATATACACAAATTGCATGGGTTGCCTCCCTGCGAACGCTAAGTTTAAAGTCGTTAGCTAGACTTGACTTCTCGAACGTTAAGCTGGATCTGAAAGTGTGACACTTTCTTTTTGTCGCTCAAATGATTCTCCCCAGTAGTGCTTGACACGCTGACTATTAACTTTGAATGTGTTGTTGGTGTTAGGATCCAGTAACTCAACAGCTCCATAAGGTAAAACATGAGTGATCACAAATGGACCTGACCACCTAGATTTCAACTTTCCAGGGAAAAATTTCAATCTCGAGTTGTACAACAACACATGCTGCCTTGGTTCCAACTGTCTATGCACTATTTTTTGGTCATGCCATTTTTTGGTCTTTTCCTTGTACAATTTGGCATTCTCATAAGTCTGTAGGCGAAATTCCTCTAATTCGTTGAGTTGGTGAAGTCTTTTCTCTCCTGCAGCTTGTGAATCAAAATTTAACTTCTTCAGTGCCCAGTACGCCTTGTGCTCAAGCTCAACTGGTAGATGGCACGCTTTCCCCAACACCAATTGATATGGGGACATACCAATGGGTGTCTTGTAAGCTGTCCGGTAGGCCCATGATGCATCATCTAGTTTTGTTGACCAGTCCCTCCTTGTTGATCCAACGGTTCTTTCTAAGATTCTTTTGATTTCCATGTTTGAAACATCAACCTGTCCATTTGACTGTGGATGGTAAGCTGTGGTAACCTTGTGAGTAACTACGTATTTGGATAGGAGTGCATCGAAGTATCTGTTGCAGAAATGCGAGCCACCATCTCTGATAATTGCCCGAGGTGTTCCAAACCAAGTGAAAATGTTCTTTTTCAGGAAGTTGATCACCACTTTTGAATCATTGGATGGCAGTGCAATTGTTTCGACCCATTTGGAGACGTAGTCTACAGCAACCAGGATGTACAGGTTTCCGAATGATGGAACAAAGGGTCCCATGAAATCAATACCCCATACATCGAATATTTCCACTTCTAGAATGTTTTGCAATGGTCATTCGTTTCTCCTGGAAATATTTCCCATTCTCTGACACCTGTCACATTGAAAAGCAAAAATATAAGCATCTTTAAAAAGAGTGGGCCAGA
Organism: Zanthoxylum bungeanum; assembly: GCA_019454045.1. Classification (NCBI taxonomy): domain Eukaryota; kingdom Viridiplantae; phylum Streptophyta; class Magnoliopsida; order Sapindales; family Rutaceae; genus Zanthoxylum; species Zanthoxylum bungeanum. The sequence goes on along the minus strand of SKCR01040890.1, from coordinate 33,491 downwards.
ACAAACCTGATTGTAGGACTTTGGCTGCAGTTTTGTTTCCGCTGAAGTGTCCGCCATATGGTGATGAATGACAGTGCTGCAAAACACTGTTGATTTTCTCATGTGGAACACACCGTCTCAATAATTTATCAGCACATCGTTTGAACAGGTACGGTTCATCCTAGACATAGTGTTTGACTTCTTTGAAGAACTTCTTCCGTTGCCGAGTTGTCCATTCCAACGGCCATTTTCCCGACACAATGTAGTTGACATAGTCAGCATACCAAGGGACTTCCTGTTGTTTCATGGCAAACATCTGTTCATCTGGAAAAGTTCCTTTGATTGACATATCTTTGTCAGCTGTTTCTCCATTCTCGAGCCTTGATAGATGATCTACCACATGATTCTCTGTTCATTTCCTGTCTCTGATCTCCACGTCAAATTCTTGCAGAAGAAGTATCCAACGGATCAATCTGGGTTTGGCATCTTTCTTTGTGATCAGATATTTGATTGCCGAATGATCTGTGTAGACACCTGTAGGCATTGCATTTTCGCATGTGAAACCCGATGATGAGTCTCAGTTGGAGGCACTACCTTTTTAGCTAAGGATATTGCGGGAAACGGAGGTCGGAATGGGAAATTCAGAATAAGTACGTCATCAAGTTCATTTCACAAGTTCACTGTCTTCGTTGGTGCTGCGTTCGTTACTTCGTTCGAACGTCAGGCAGATTGCGGACGTTCGTGCCGCGTTCGAATGGGCGTTCGAACGGAGTCGGTATTTCTGGTTTTGCTGCTAGCCTCGCACCCCAGCCCAATTAGCCCCCCAAAGCCCATAAAACACATCCCAATTTAATTAAATTAAACATTAAATATTAAATAAAATATTTAAACCATTTACCAATTAATAAAACATAAAATATAATCATACCTAATAAGATAAATCAAATATATTAACTTCCTAACTAAACAAATCACATACTAAATTAAAAAGATGTCATGCCTAATTAAAATCAATTATAACAAATTAAATATATTGTATTCCTAATCTAGCTAAGATTTGTCCCCCCTCAATCTTTGACTTTCATTGCTCAACACCAAATCAAATCCTCTTTTTAATGTCAAAATCCCTTCATTGTGAGACAAGGTGAAGCCCTAGCCCTTCTCTATATAAACAACCCCTCACCAAGACATGCTCTTCTCTAGCTCATACACACAACTCACACGAAAATTACAGCAAGAAACACTAGACATCACACGCAAATCACAAGAGAAATAACAAACAATTCTCTTCACTCCCACCCTCACATTACCAAGAGCAACAAGCCCTCAAACACCCTCATATTACCGAAAACACAACAGCTATTCACAACCCCTATAACTATTAGAACATCAGCGACATATACCAAAAATTATCCCTAAAACAGTAACATAAAAACTGCACTTAAAACCCACAAAGAACACCCAAAACAGTCCATTGAAATATCAAAACAGTCCACTGAAACAGTAAGCGGAAAATACAGAGGAAATGGCAGCAAAACCACAAGGAAACGGCAGCAAAACCACAAGGAAACGGCAGCAAAACGGAGTCGAAACAATAGCTTGAGCGGTAAAACAGCGAAGGAAAAGGAAAACCAGTGAACCAGAAAAGTTGCGGAGCTTTATCCCTTCCGATCTGCGTGAAACGCGAGTCCGAGAGACGGCTTAAAAGGTTAGACCTGAGGGTACTTTTCACACTCGTCTTTATGTGATTTTTGTTACTTATTTTGATTGTATTTTACTTATTTGTTGAATCTTGTTTGTGTATGATGTGTGTTGTGGGTATTGGATGAATAAAAAAGTGTCGTCTCTCGTGGTATATAGGATGGAAACCCAGACGTAAATTTCGTAGCCGAATCCAAATGGACGGTAGTGCGGTCTGTACTTGGGATACAACTCCACGTACCACTTGAGTAAACGGCACCTTCTCTTGTTTCATGTTGCCTTGATTTATTTATTTATTTTTCGTCACTCGAATTCTGCATGTTGCTTATGTATGCGTGATTCAATCGAGCGCATGGGCTTAGTAAGTGGAATGAAAGATCCCCTATGGGGAAGGGTTAAATCCCTTTACCACGATGCTTCGCCGCGCCGGTTGATGTGTGTTCGGTTGAATGCAAGACACGTTCAATCGGGCATACTAGTTTGATATTATTGCTTTCAATTCTATGTATGCATGATTCAATCGAGCGCATGGGCTTAGTAAGTGGAATGCAAGATCCCTTACGGGGAAGGGTTAAAGCCCTTTACCACGATGTTTTGCAGCGCCGGTTGATGTGTGTTGTGTTGAATACAAGATACGTTCAATCGGGCATACTACGTTTAATATTATTGCTTTTAATTCTTTGTATGCATGATTCAATCGAGCGCATGGGCTTAGTAAGTGCCATGTAGATCCCCTATGGGGAGGGGTTAAACCCCTTTACCACGATGCTTTTCCGCACCGGTTGATGTGTGTTCAGTTGAATGCAAGATACGTTTGATCGGACATACTAAGCTTGACATTGTCATCTTTATTCTTTGTGTCGCATGCATCAGGTCTGATTCCGTTCGAACGCGTTCTCGGACGCTACACGAACGCAAACCTTCTGTTCACCGTTCGAACGCGTTCTCGAACGCTACGCGAACGCACATGTTCTTTCTTAGTCTCATAATGCATCAGGTCTGGTTCCGTTCGAACGCGTTCTCGAACGCTATACGAACGCTAACCTTCTGTTTACCGTTCGAACGCGTTCTCGAATGCTACGTGAACGCACACATACTTTCTTAGTCTTATCATGCATCAGGTATGGTTCCGTTCGAACGCGTTATCAAACGTCATACGAACGCGAACCTTCTGTTTACCGTTCGAACGCGTTTACGAACGCTACACGAACGCGAACACACTGAACTGAGACATATTCATCACATGCCATGTATAATTGTTTCTTAGGTTATTTTTTATGAAACCCCCATATAGTCGTTCTTATCTTTGTGCACATCATAATGAAAAGCATGTTTGTTCCATTGGTTGCGTCATTTGCCTTAGTCTTGATTTAACGTATTACGATTCATATACCTATGTCATGATGACTTTGGGAGTATTATTTCTTGTGGTATATCAGATGGAAACCCAGACATAAATTCCGTAGCCGATTTCGAATGGACGGTAGTGCGGTCTGTACTTGGGATACAATTCCACGTATCACTTGGAAAATTGCTCATATGTATGCTTGTATGGTTAGTATGTTTGCTTGTGTTTTCCGTGAACGTGATATGCTAAATGAAATTGTATGTTCGTTGTTACTTTGAGGTATTTTCAAGCATGCCATCTTAGATGTGAAATGTATGTGTAAGTTTCATTTTGTACATGTGAATTTAGAAGCATGATACTCTTGGAAATAAGTGCTACTTAAGCCTAATTAAATTATTACATAAATCCTTTCATCACAAGTGACATGAGTAAGGGACCATTCCGAACCCAATGGTTTGAGGTCTTCCCTTGCGAGGGGTGAGTGCGGCCTTAAATCTCATTTTCCCGGTTCACACCGGATGGCGACTCCATTATTCTCCGGTTTAGTCCCCCGTGGCTACTCCGTACTCTCGACCGGGCCGCGAGCCCGGGACAGCATGCGTCGCCCAGATTCCTGTGTTCCCACAACACCACTTTGGGACCTAGCAGATAGGAACAGAATTTGTCAAAAGCGTACACAACTGCGAGTAACTCATTTTCGGTGGTTGTGTAGTTGAGTTGAGCTTCATTCAGAGTTCTGCTGGAATAATAAATGGTGTGGAAAATCTTTGCTTTATGTTGTCCCAAAACTGCACCTACAGCAAAATCACTAGCATCGCACATTACTTCAAATAGAATTGTCCAGTCTGGTGCTACTATGATGGGGGCAGAGACCAGCTTCTGTTTTAAGATTTCAAAAGCTTCTTAGCATTCTTTGGTGAAGTTGAAAGACACATTCTTCTCCAGAAGATTGCAAAGAGGTTTTGCAATTTTGGAAAAGTCTTTGATAAATCTCCTGTAAAAACCTGCATGTCCAAGAAAATTTCGAATACCTTTTACTGATGTTGGTGGAGGTAGTTTTTCAATTGTCTCTATTTTTGCTTTGTCTACCTCAATCCCCTTTTGTGAGATCCGGTGTCCAAGAACAATGTCTTCTTGCACCATAAAGTGACATTTTTCCCAGTTGAGTACCAGGTTTGTATCTTCGCACCTTTGTAACACATGTTCCAAATTTTGCAAGCAATGGTCAAAAGAATCTCCAAACACAGAAAAGTCATCCATAGAAACCTCCATACTCTGCTCCAGCATGTCTGAGAAGATGGCCATCATGCAACGCTGAAATGTAGCAGTGGCATTACATAATCCAAATGGCATCATGCGGAAAGAAAAAGTACCATAGGGACATGTAAAGGTAGTTTTCTCCTGGTCTTCTGGTGCGATGGCAATCTGATTGTACCCTGAATATCCGTCCAGAAAGTAATAGAACTCATGTCCGGCCAGTCTGTCTAACATCTGGTCAATGAATGGTAGTGGAAAATGATCCTTCCTCGTGGCTTTGTTCAGTTTCCTGTAGTCCATGCATACTCTCCATCCAGTCACGGTTCTTGTTGGGATTAGCTCATTCTTTTCATTGGTAATCACAGTAATTCCTCATTTCGTTGGTACACACTGCATAGGACTCACCCAACTACTGTCTGAGATGGGGTAAATGATGTCAGCATCCAACCATTTGATGATTTCTTTCTTCACGACTTCCTTCATGATTGGATTGAGTCTCCGTTGATGCTCCACTGTGGGTTTGTACTCATCGTTCATCAAGATTTTGTGCATGCAAAATGATGGACTAATGCCTCGAATTTCTGCTATAGTCCAGCCAATGGCTTTCTTGTGCTCTGGTAACACTCTCTACAACTTTTCTTCATGCTCCAATGTTAGTGAAGAAGAAATAATAACAGGTAATTCAGAAAAGTTTCCCAGAAATGCATACCTGAGATGACTCGAAAGTAACTTCAGCTCCAGCTGTGGTGGTTCTTCAATCGAGGGCTTGATTCGATCTTTCTTTGGTAATTCCAAACTTTCAACTGGTGGTGTTGCTTTGAATCGGAATGGTTTGTCAAGGTAGTTGATACATTCCAGGATTTCAGCATCTAGCTCGCTGTCAGTCATGTTGGTAATGCAAGCTTCAAGTGTATATGTGGGATTTGGCTCAGTATTTTGAACGATACTATCAACAACATCAACTCTGAAGCATTCTTCTTCCTTTTCATCGCTCGGGAATTTCATGGCTTTGAAAACATTAAAGGTCACTTCTTGGTCTTGCACTTTCATGGTCAGTTCTCCTTTTTGCACATCAATCACAGTTTTACCTGTAGCCAAGAATGGTCTCCCAAGAATAATAGGTATTTCTTTGTCTTCTTCCATGTCAAGGATGATGAAATCTGCGGGGAGAATTAGTTTGTCTACTTTCACCAACACATCTTCAATAACACCTCTTGGAAATGCGAGTGTTCGGTCAGCAAGTTGCAATGAAACTGAGGTAGGCATTGCTTCTCCAATCTGCAGTTTCCTGTAAATAGAAAAAGGCATCAAGTTAACACTAGCACCTAAATCACATAAAGCCTTACCGATATAATGTTCTCCAATGGTGCATGGAACTGTGAAACTGCCAGGATCTTTCAACTTCGGGGGAAGTTTCCTCTGAATAATGGCGCTGCATTCTTCCGTCAATGCTACTGTCTCATAATCTCCCAATCTCCATTTTCGTGAAAGAATGTCTTTCATGAATTTGACATAACTGGGCATTTCTTCCAAAGCTTTTGCAAATGGGATGTTGATGTGTAGCTTTTTGAACACCTCTAGGAAACGAGCAAACTGCTTGTCCAGTTTGTTTTTCTGAAGACGCCGAGGAAAAGGTGAAGGTGGAATGATTCTTTCTGGTTCTTTTTCCTTTGCTTCTTTTTCCTCCATCTGTTTCTCAGCTTCTTTTGGAACTTCTTCTTGGGACATCTTGATTCCAACATCTTTGTTGATTTCAGTACCGCTTTTCAAAGTAATGGCTTGACATTGCTCCTTCCCTCGGTTCCTTGGATTGGGTTCTGTGTTGCTGGGAAGATTACCTGGTGGTCTGTAACTCTGAGCATTGGCCAATTGTCCGATTTGATTCTCCAGTGCTTTGATGGAGGCAGATTGGCTCTGAAATATAGCATCGTACTTTTTTAACTGAGCCAACACTTCTGCTATTCCTGGTTCATTTGCCTGCTCATGGCCTTTGTTATATTGTTGGAATCCAGGTGGTGGATAGTTCCACTGTTGGCCTGAATTGTTGCTCCATGAAAAATTAGGATGATTCCTCCACCCTGGGTTGTGGGTGTTGGAATAAGGATTGTTCCCCTGTCTGTTGAAATTGTTGACATAATTCACCGTTTCTTCAAGTTGGTTCGACTCTGGTATTCCTCCATATGGTGAACTTGTGGATCCAGTGGTAAGAGTCTCCATGAATTTGCATATCTGATCTAGCTTGGTGTTGATTGCTGTATTGGCTCCACTTTCATAAATTCCTGCAATTCTTTGGATCATGCTCCTTTTTGTTGCCCACAAGGAATTATTGTTGGCCATTTCTTCTATTAGTTCCCAGGCTTGATCTTCTCCTTTTGCCATTAAAGCTCCTCCAACAGCAGCATCGATTATGGTTCTCATTATTCCAGAAAGCCCATTATAGAATGTTTGGACTTGAAGCCATTTTGGAATCTCATGGTGAGGACATTTCCGGAGCAAATCTTTATACATTTCTCAAGCTTCGTAGAGAGTTTCAGAGTCTTGTTGTACAAAGGATGTGATGTCATTCCTCAGCTTTCCGGTTCTGGCTGGTGGAAAGTACTTTGCAAGAAATTTGGTGGCTAAAGTGTTCTAAGTTGTGATGGAACCTGCTGGTTGCTGGAATCCATGTGGTGGATAGTTCCACTGTTGGCCTGAATTGTTGCTCCATGAAAAATTAGGATGATTCCTCCACTCTGGGTTGTGGGTGTTGGAATAAGGATTGTTCCCCTGTCTGTTGAAATTGTTGACATAATTCACCGTTTCTTCAAGTTGATTCGACTCTGGTGTTCCTCCATATGGTGAACTTGTGGATCCAGTGGTAAGAGTCTCCATGAATTTGCATATCTGATCTAGCTTTGTGTTGACTGCTGTATTGGCTCCACTTTCATAAATTCCTGCAATTCTTTGGATCATGCTCCTTTCTGTTGCCCACAAGGAATTATTGTTGGCCATTTCTTCTATTAGTTCCCAGGCTTGATCTTCTCCTTTTGCCATTAAAGCTCCTCCAACAGCAGCATCGATTATGGTTCTCATTATTCCAGAAATCCCATTATAGAATGTTTGGACTTGAAGAAGCCATTTTGGAATCTCATAGTGAGGACATTTCCGGAGCAAATCTTTATACATTTCTCAAGCTTCGTAGAGAGTTTCAGAGTCTTGTTGTACAAAGGATGTGATGTCATTCCTCAGCTTTCCGGTTCTGGCTGGTGGAAAGTACTTTGCAAGAAATTTGGTGGCTAAAGTGTTCTAAGTTGTGATGGAACCTGCTGGTAGTGAATGTAGCCAAGCTTTAGCTCTATCCTTCAAAGAGTATGGGAAAACACGCAGTCTCATTGCTTCTTCAGCTTCTCGGTTGTAATTGAAAGTGCCGCAAACTTCCAGGAAGTTGCTGATGTGGGCATTAGGATCTTCAGTTGCATTCCCCCCAAAATGAACTGACTACTGAATCATCTGAATGCATGTTTTGATGTCACCTGCATTTGCTGGTAATGGAGGAAGTACAATGCAAGAAATGAGTCTGTCAATCACCGGAATGGTTCTGTCTCGAATGGGAATTGGTGGTGCAACTTCCAAAGGTTCAGGTTCCATGTTGACAAGCTTCTTGGCCTTCTCTACTTTCCCTTCTCAACTGTCTGATGGTTCTTTCAATTTCCGGGTCAAGCGGTCGGAGTTCAAAGCTTCTAGTTCGTCTCATGTAGCTTCTAAGAACCCGAAACACAAGAAAATAAAAACAATAAGTAAAAAGAAATTAGATACAAGTAAAGGTATCTAACCCCTAAACTAATAGTAAAAGATAAATAAGTCCTCGGCAACGGCGCCAAAAACTTGACTGGCGTAAACACACACGTATAACGCAAGCGTACGTATCGTTCAAGTAGTATAAAAAGTATCGATCCCACGAGGACTTAATATCTAAACTATTAATTTTATGAGGTGAAATGATTACTAGTATCTAACAGGTTGATTGATTGATTTGAAATGGTGACGATTCTAAATTTAAAAGCAAGTAAATAAAATTTTCGAAAGTAGGTTTTAAGAAAATTCAATATTAAAAACTATCTAGGGTTGTGATTTCTTTTAATATCATTTTAAAGATGAAATGGTTATCTTAAAGTTGGGTAATATATTGATTTATTAACCTGTAACACTAAATTATGTAAAAGCCTATTCCGATGGTCAATTACAAATACCCAGTATAATCCAATTGAACCATATGTCTATGTCAACCAAATTATCTAGATTCATTAAGTTTAAGTTCCAATTATGGCTACCCCCGCCCGACAGGTATATTCCTATCCTGTAAGGAAATCTATTAAAGGGTTATCTATCCTCAAGGAAGATCGTGGGCTATTGAGTCTAAGGCTGAAACCTAAAATCCTTATGTCTAGTTCATTTTAGATTTACCAGATCAATTTTATTAATGGCCAGTTAATGAAAAAATATTAAGATTAAGACTCAATAAATGAATCTTTATAATACCCAAACTATAATCCAACCCCTTATAAAACGGTGATATTAAAAGTCATCACAACCCCAGATAACTAATTTAGTTACAACACATAACTAGGGCTAGTAAAAACTTGAAAATAAAAGACATAAAGTAAAAATGCGGTAAAGTAAATACTGAAAAGTAAATTACAATAAAATAAAATGCTAAGGTAAAAGGAATTACTTTTACTACTACTAATTTAGATATCTCCCATAAAATAATATATAAACTTGTGATAATAGTACCAACCGACCAATCTGGCGGTATCCCGATTAAGTCAAATTAAGTCCAACCAGCCATTAAGGCGGTAATATTTGTCCATAAACCAGCCATAAAGGCGGACCCAAAATTAAATTACCAACCGACCAATCTGGCGGTATCCTTGATTAGTCAGGTTTAAACCAGATTAAAATTAAATAACCAACCGACCAATATAGCGGTATCCTTATTAAGTCAAATTTTAAATAGTGAATATATTATATTTAGGGGAGATTAATCTAAATAGCAATAGTAAAAGAATTACCTTTCACCCTAGCAGGGGGAAGTTACCTCATAATTGTGAATAGTAAAAACTGTAAAAAGTAAAGAAAGTAAATTACTATTATTACAGAACGTAATTAAAATTAATTACAAACTAAAATTAAAAGAAACTTAGAGAGAGAAGAACTCCATATTTACATCAAAGAAATGAGAGAGAATGGTACAACAAAATCTGAAATTTCGAGCTCAATTTATAGGCGCGGATAAGCTCCTGGCGTCGCGACGCGTGGAGTCTTGGCATCGCGACGCTGGAACAGTAAATCGTGGCATGCTCTGGTGATGACATGTGGCGATGACGTGGCAAGGCGACTGAGAGCTCAATTATTTTGCTGACATGGCGAAAGAAATTGTCAGCACCGTAGGATGATGACACGTGGCACGGCGCACGTTAGCAGATCGGCTATGACGGTGACACGTGGCGAGGCGCACGTTAGCAAAGTCAAACTTCTCAAATTCTGACCCGTTGACCCGGCGCACGTTAGCATCTATGGTGCACGTTAGGCATCGCGACGCAAAGGGCTTGGGCGTCGCGACGCCCAAAATGACCAAAATGCCCTTTTTGCCAATTTTTCCTGTTTTGCCCCAAATCACCTCCAGAATGTCCTGAAACTTTATTTATTTACAAAATAACACAAAACACATCAAAATATTCAAAAAAACTCAAGAAACTATACAAAATATTATGTTTAAATGAGTGTGAAATAGTGATAGATTTACCACTCATCAAGCATCGATTACATCATTGCTCCAGAATTAAGGAGTTTAGTTCATGACAAAAGATAAAAACAATAATAAACAATCCATGAATCTAATGGAAATCATTAGAGTTCTATGAAAGAAACAAGAAGATAAAAACCCAAATTGAATCTCTTCCTCCTCAGATGTCACAGCCTTTGTCTCATCTTGTCGCTCTTCAATCCTCTCCTTGGATCTCTAAAAATATTTATTTCTGTGTTTTGTACTCTGTATTAGCCTCCCCCTCTAGTTTTGGATGAACTGATATATTTATAGTAGAGCCTGAGAGTCATAATACATGTTAAAAACCCTAAAAATCACTTTCATGGCTTGCGCAGGTTTTCTTCCGCATGGGGCGCTACGGCGCTGAACAGTGGGCGCTGCGGCGCCCAAATCTCTTGAAAATATATGTAAATGACTAGATCTCCTCAAGTAGATGCAAATCGATATATTATGGGCATCGTAACTCTTTCTAGATTAAAAGTTATAGCCTTTTTAATTTCAGTGCGCAGCTGATGCTGGTTTTTACTGCTTCTTGAGTCCGATGCTCCCAATAGGTCCCGAAACACACGTATTTACTCCATTATCGATGTTCTAATGCTTCCTACAAATAAGACATAAAATAAACTATAAAATACATTAAATGGCTCGAAATATAACAAAATAATAGGCTAAGGATGTCGGAATAAGTGGGTATAAATCACACTTATCAATGATCCATAAAAACACAAATACAATCATTTCATTTGAACCTATAGAATCAGAAAATCAGGTAAGTTTGGCAATATGAGCAATTAAACTTGATAATTAAACCAATCAACAGGAAAGAGCATAAAATTATTGTAGAATCCAGCCACAAATATTAATGTCACAATTGTCAAAGATTGAGATCACCCATTTTGACAATGATGCAACCACTTTTGAAAATGGTGCAAACCACCAAAATAACTTTAGATGAATTTATTATTTTGTTGACAATTTGAGCCAAAGCTTGGTTATAAATATAGAGCTTATTTGAGAACTCAACCATCACCAACAAGAAGCTCCAAGTAAGAGAACTTAGAGTGTAAGTGACCGGCGTAATCACACGCGTATAATGCAAGCGCACGTATCGTTCAAGTAGTATAAAAATATTGATCCCACGAGAACTTAATTTCTATTGTTGTTATTAATTATTGATACTATTTATTTATATGTATCTAATCAAAGGGAGAAGAGAATGGTTGCTTGATTGGATGGTTGAATGTGGATTTGCTAAATAAATAAATACACAAAACAAAATACTAAGGAAAATAAACATAAGACACAAATATTTAAGGTTGTGATTTCACACAATATTTTTATAAAGATGAATTGATTTTCTTATATTTGTGTAATAAATCAGTTTGCTAACCTGGAACACGAAATTATGCAAAAGCCTATGTCGATGGTCAGATGCAAATACCCAGTATAACCTAATTAATCATATGTCTATGTTAATCAAGTTACCTGAATTCATTAAGTGCAAGTTCCAATTATGGCTACCCCGCCCGACAGGTATATTCATATCCTGTAATGAAATCTATTAAAGGGTTGTCTATCCTCAATGAAGATCGTGAGTTATTGAATCTAAGACTGAAACCTAAAATCTCTTTTACAAGTTCATTTTAAGTTTACCATATCAATCTTATTGGTGATCAGGCAACAAGAAGCATTAAGCTTAAGATTCAATAAACAAACTAAAGAATTACCCATAATATAATTAAATCAATTATTAAGCTTGTTAACATTGTGTTTCATCACTTCTCTAGAATAAAAATAAAATGTCGGGGTTAGGGGATCCACTTTTAGAAATCTCACTTTATTATAATATGGAAATTGTCAGTGTTACCCAATTAAGTTGAACCAGCCATAAAGGTAGTGTTATTATTTATCCATAAACAAGCCATATAGGCGGTAATCATCTGTCACCTAAAGACCGACCTATAAGCGGTGTCACATTATGTTACATAATTAAAACCAGTCATTAAGGAGGTATCAACTTTTAATCCATATTATTAAATTACAATTTTTATAAATTAAGTGATATTAATCTACCTTTACTATTTCTAATTTAGAAATCTCCCTTATTATAATATATAAATTTACGTGATAATTACCAACCGACCATATAGGCGGTATCCTGATTAAGTCAGATTTAATTAATTCCAACCGACCATATAGGCGGTATCCCATTAAGTCAGGTTAAAATCAATTTAATTAAGTCCAACCGACCATATAGGCGGTATCCAATTAAGTCGGGTTTTAAGATAATTTATATATTATAATTGAGGGAGATTAATCTAAATTATAAAAGTAAAAAGCTTCACCTTACCACATCAGTAAATTAACTACTAAACATAAAAGAAATAAAAATTAAATAAATAAAATAAATTACTGAAATTAAAAGTGCTAAAAGTAAAAATGCATAATTAAAAGTGCTGAAAGTAAATAAATAAATAAAAATGCTTAATTTAAATTACAAAAACTTAAACAAACAAGATACAATCCTTAGTCCATTATTAGGAACTCTAGGAAGGTATGAAAATTCAAATGAAATTCGGCTGAATTTATAGGCTCCACGCGTCGCGACGCGCACAACATTGCGCGTCGCGACGCGCCGTAGATTTCTGCCACGTGGTACGACTTCTGCGGAGATGGTGACACATGTCACGCTTTCATCGGCATCTGAATTATTAGTGTCGGTAGCATGTGATGACGACACGTGTCCGACGCATGTTAGCATGATTCATTGTGGTGTTGACACGTGGCAGGTGTATTTTAGAAAATGATGATGATTGTCGGTAGCATGTGATGGTGACACGTGTCCGATGCATTTTAGCAGAACTCGGCACACGTTAGCGGTCGCGATGCAGAGGGCTTGCACGTCGCGACTCCCAAAAGATAGTTTTGCCCTTTTGTCCATTTTTCATTGTTTTAACCCTGAATTGCTTCCAGTAAGTCCTGAAACTTTATTTATCTACAAAATAACACAAAACACATCAAAACATTCATAAAACCCAAGAAACTATACAAAATATTAGGTCAAATGAGTGGGAAATAGTGATATATTTACCACTCATCACACCCTCAAACCTACCATTTTGCTAGTCCTCGAGCAAAACAACATAATAAAATAATATAAACATCCTTAAAATAAAATTAAACTAAGCCACTTTCGTAGAGATCACGGTTGCATTTAGTGTATGCAACAAGCCTTTAAACCCCTAAGTGTCCCTAGTGGACGAGTTGTAGTCTCGTGAGGGCTTACAGTGACGATACCCACAAACGTCAAACTAATGCACACAAAAGCAAAAAGACAAGAGAAAAGAGAATAAACAAGTTAGTGACTAAACAAGTGAAACTCCTTATCCAAGTTAAGAGTTGTTTGTAAGTGTCCTAGACATGTCATGGGATCTCTAAGCGTGATTCGTGTGTGAATAAAATCAAAAATAAGTTGCGGAGGACTTACATTGATCGGTTGAGTTCAAAACTTTTATGGATGTTGAAGCTTCCAAGCTCATGGGTGAGTATCCCTATCACCTTCATTCGACTCCTTAATGTACTAGCAAGAACAAAAATGGAAAAAATTTTATCTCCCAAGGAGAAGCAAATTTGCCCAAGAGAAAGGGAAGCAATTGGCCAATCTTCAAAAGAAAAGTCAAGTCATAATACAGAGAGCAATTGCTTTTTGCTTTCGGCCATTTTTCTAAAGGAAGACAAAATTGGCCACTTGCATTTAATTTCTCAAAGAAAAGCAAAGTGTTACTTTCTTGCAATAAATGATCAGAGGCTAATGGTCTCTCGGCCAAAAAGTGTATTAAAGGCAAAGGAGAAAAGAAAGCATAGGCCATTCGGCCAAGGAGAGAGAGACAATAATGATTTTCTAAAATTCATTAATTGTATTTTTCTTTTTCAAAAGGGAAATAATGTTTTACAAGTTTCCACCAAAACTCATCATCCACTTCTATCACCAAATGTGACTAATGGTGTAAGTGAAGTGGGCCTTACTTTAAATTCAAAAAAAATTTGGGCTTGTTCAACACACTTCGGGCTCGGATTCGTTTAATCCGATTAAACGAATTTTCAGTCGCGGCATAATTAAATCCAATTGAATTAAATAATAATACCCGGTAAAATTATTACGGAAGTCACTCGCGAATTAATTCCAAATTAATTCATTCGCTAAAATTAAAATCCAATTTAATTCCCCGTTGAAATCTGATTTCATTTAATATATCTAATATATTATTTTAGCCCAATTAAATAAATTAAATGGTAAAATCTAATTTAACTATTAAATTTATTTTACCAATTAATTCCAAATTAATCGCGTTCTCTCCTCTCGACGAATTTAATCCCAGATAAATTCTCGACGCAATTAATCCCAGATTAATTTTTGTCGTAATTAATCCCAGATTAATTTTCTCTATTGATAATTAATCCCAGATTAATTTTCTCTCTCTTAATTAATCCCAGATTAATATTGTTCGAGTCAAATATCATCGGTGAATCTTTGGAATGCGACCCAAGAGATCCTTGGATATGTTGGCAGTAAATACGGTCATCGGACTATCTGAATACATGCGTACTTGGTACCACGTACTTACCGATTTACAAGACATGGTTGGCTTCTAGCAAAGCACCGTGTCTACCCAATTCTCTAGAAATATTCTTCTACGGAATACATTATCTTTGTCAGGCGTAGTAAACGGAGTATTGCGCATTTTGATCCAGTATCGGATGTCACATGCTAGGCCTGGGGCTGGAGTTGTGTCTGCCCCGTACGAAGCATATATCGAATCACTAGCAACTAGTCTCTTTATGATCGGTAATTCATGATCTAGTCATACTTCCCCGATGGCTATAGCACTTAGAGTACCAGTTCTGTATCCATGCGTGATCATCATCTCTATATAACTGAAGTGATACTTCCGTCTTGACATCACACCCAATACATTACGATTCTCAGTATACCCAGAAGAGGCGTACATAGAACCTGTTAAAGCCTCGGACGACCAAAACCAAAGTACATTAATTGTCGCAAGTATCAGCGATGCAAGTCTCAGGTTAAGACCAAATACACCTACCCTGATTCGGATTCCCATAGACACATAGTCATACTACCAATGGGATTCCGATGGGTCTATCCAGAGAGAAGCTGTTTCCGTACCATCGGTAAACAGAACCTCTTATTACACTTGCATGAGTATCCAATACCCAAATATATGAGAACTATGTCGTTACGCTTACATAACACGCACAAGTGTAATACTAGCATATTCCGCATTATCGATGTCCAGTCTCGATAATACTACGACTAGAGATATTTAATGATTAAATCTTTGTGGATTAATACAGTCTCATATCTTATTAATCCGGAACTAATCATAAGAAATTTTATCATTTATATATCCAGGTAATCCAATTACAAATGATAAAAGAGCAATTTCCTTTGTCACATATTTAATTTGTACAACAACACAATGTTCTGTACAAATAGTGATGTTATGGGTCATCATTGTCCAACATTGTTATCTTTCTTTCTAAATTACCGAATAAGTAAATTCTCCGATTATTTTTACAATTCTCCATACACACAGCTAACAAGATATTAATCAACTTATTATTCCCACAATATTCATAAGTGTAGTTGAAAATAGAGTAATATTTTTGTCCTAAAGTTATATAAGACTTCACACCTTTTTTTAGCAATGGAATATTTTTTCTGATTTTTTTTTATTTATATACAATATCTTCCATCCATGTAACGAGTTTTGGGCGAGTGACTCCCAAACCAGTTGGCTTTAGGGCACCGGGTGTTAAGACACCTTACGGACTTACTCGGATTTCCGATATAAATATTTTTTTTTAACATCTTCAATCCATGTAGTGAGCTTTGGGCCAGTGACTCCCAAACCAGTTGGCTTTAGGGCACCAGGTGTTAAAATACCCCTACGAACTTAATTACTCAGATCTTAGACGTTTTTTTATCCCATCATTTTTTTAGATATTTCCTCCAATTAAACTAGAGCACTGAATATTACAAACTTTTCAATTACAACTCATGTCTGTATGTTACTATGCATGTTGATAATAACCTGTCAACTGAGCATATGAAGATCCAGTTTAATCAGTTTTATGGAGTAAAAGAAGAGTTTAGAAACAGTACCTAGTTAGCTATGTACTAAAAAGTAAAAGAAGAGTTTAGAAACAGTACCTAGTTAGCTGAAATTCTATATTTAAATGAAGAATTAAAGGTTAAGATCCAGATTTATCTGACGCTTCTTACCACGATCATTATCGGACCATATTATCTTTGAAATGATAGGGTCAATTTGTGGTTCAAAGGCTAAAAGTTTGTCAATTAAATCTTGGGCAGTTCTGGCAGTGAAGAGGAGTTCTTTTACAGGTTTTGACACGAACCCATGTCTCCGGGCATCATCAAGAAACACACAAAGAAAATCATAAAATCTATCAGCATTAAATAGTCCAATCGGTTTCTGGTGTATGTTCAAATTCGCCCAAAGATAAAACTGTAAAAATTTCCTCTATTGTACACAAGCCACCTGGCAAAGCAATAAAAACATCAGCACGGTTAATCATTTCCACCAGTCGTTCAGACATACCTGGCACGATAAGTTCCTCTATGTTTGATAGTCTTATAAGATTTGTCTCTGCCAAAGGTTTTGGGATGATTCCCAAGCCTTGACTGCCTTCTTCATGTACAGCCCTTGAAACGATCCTCATTAGTCCAAGATTTCCACCGTCATATACTAAATGCATATTCCTTTCAGCTATGACTCAACCCAATTCATGTGCTGCCACTACGAATTCTGGTTTAGAACCAGCATAAGTACCGCAAAACACACAAATATTTACAACTCGTCTTCTTAAAGTAGCTTCTATTTTTATTGTATTTATTCCCCAAATCTGTATGTCTTCAATAGTGCAATGATGAGCTGGATTTATAGAACCTGAAAAATGGTGAGTAATAATAGCACTAGTATCTTCCAAATGACGATTATTAGCTATACAGTGAAATAAATTGTGAAAGGTCAAAAAGTTTGGATCATGTCTGCGAAAATAAAGATAATTACAACAGAAAAACAAATCAAAGCAATTATTAAGGCAACATAATTGTGTACGCAATACGTCATTCGTTTGGTATATAAATATATTATGATGCGTCTCAAGAATTCATTCATTACTGAGCCATTACTAATGAATTAACTCTCATCCTTGTGATCGCCAAACATCATTCCTCTTATCTTGTTTTGCCTTAAATGCCCCATTTGTGCCTTTCTCTGAAAATAAAACACAAAATTAAAAACTCTACAATTTGTACACACAAAATAAAAATTTTAATACAAATAATTTTTTTTGCATGAGTTGCCTCCCTACTAGCGCTAAATTTTTCATCTTCAGCCAGACGTGACTGAAATCCATATGTCAATGAGGTTTCAGCATGGTTCTAGACGTCCGATTAAAGACAATCCCTTGAGCGTTGCTTTTGAAGGGTCTCTTCCAACGGTAAAATGGCAAAAAGAATTTTGTCTCATTCAGTGCTTGTGTCATCTTCTTAATCTTTGTTGCTCCAGTGGTTCCTGAAAATAAAGAAATAAAATCAGGAGGTCTCGTATGGTGCTTGACTTTGAATGGAAGTTTCATTCTGTCAAGCTTCTGGGCGGTATTTTTAATTTGTACTCCCCAAAACAATGATGTTTCTCCTGAATGCATGAAATCGTTAATATGGTCAGACACTTGCTCCTTCATTTGCTCAGCTTCTTGCTCCATCTTTTCTTCACATATATATTTTAAAATTTCCTCGTTCAGCTCTTCATCTGTCATCTATGAAATGCATGTTTCATAAGTGTCAGCCTGAGGATGTAAAAACACGTCTGATTTTAGGTCTTCATCCTCTGTGGTTGATATGAATGGTTCAGGTAGCTCTTCTTCAAACATTAGTTCAAAGCATACTCCAAGATCTTCATTTTGAGGATGGAAAGTTTCATCCTCACTTGTTGGTGCAGTTGGTACAAACAGTTCTACTTCTTGATCTTCGTCTGAGTCCGATGAATAATAAAAATCAAATTGAGACTTTGTTGGTTCGGGCTCCTGAACTGATACCTCTAATTCTTGATACTGCTCAGCCTCGTCCTCCGTTAAGGTGACATCGTGAAATGATTGGTATTTAAGGGCTTTGTCAATTTCATCTGAAAATATTTCGTGAGGTATGTAGCTTTGGTTTTTGTTAATTGTCTCGTTTGATCAGTCAGTCTCTGAATGGATGTTGTTTGCCTCTGAATACTTTCGAATTGATTCTGGAATGTTTCAAGTATTGTATCAATCCTTTCGTCTTATTTCTTGATCCAATCTTTGAACATGCCAATCACCTGATCTTCTTCTGATGGTTCTGGTTCTTGATGGAGATCGTAGGTTGATGGTGGATAAGATGGAGAATAAGGTTCAGTGAAATATGCAGATTCTTTGTACCTTGAAGGATTCTGATAATTTTGTCACCCTGAATTGTAGTACTGATTAATGTTCGGGTGGTTACCATCAAATATCTCACATCTCCTTATTACGTTCTGATATGGTTGAGCATATATTGTTGAATGGTTCTGACATCCAGGGATAGCTATTATAATTGAGGGAGAATAATTTAAATTATAAAAGTAAAAAGCTTCACCCTACCTCAGCAGTAATTAACTACTAAACATAAAAGAAATAAAAAGTAAATAAATAAAATAAATTACTGAAAGTAAAAGTGCATAATTATAAGTGCTAGAAGTAAAAATGCATAATTAAAAGTGCTGAAAATAAATAAATAAATAAAAATACTTAATTTAAATTACAAAAAATTAAACAAACAAGATACAACCCTTAATTAGTCATTTATTAGGAACTCTAGGAAGGTATGAAAATTCAAATGAAATTCGGCTGAATTTATAGGCACCAATAGGCTCCACGCGTTGCGACGCGCCGTAGATTTATGCCATGTGGTGCGGCTTCTGCAGAGATGGTGACATGTGTCACGCTTTCGTCGGCAGCTGAATTATTAGTGTCGGCAGCATGAGATGACGACACGTGTCTGGCGTACGTTAGCATGATTCGTTGTGGTGTTGACACGTGGCAGACGCATTTTAGCAAATGATGATGATTGTCGGCAGTATATGATGGTGACATGTGTCTGGCATATTTTAACAAAACTCGGTGCACGTTAGCGGTCGCGACGTAGAGGGCTTGCGCGTCGCGACTCCCAAAAGACAGTTTTATCCTTTTGTCCATTTTTCACTGTTTTGGCCATGAATTGCTTCCAATAAGTCTTGAAATTTTATTTATCTACAAAATAACACAAAACACATCAAAACATTCATAAAACACAAGAAACTTTACAAAATATTAGGTCAAATGGGTGGAAAATAGTGATATATTTACCACTTATCAGTAAGCTCCAAGTAAGAGAACTTAGAAAGTGTAGTTAGTTTGTGAGGTTTTTTGTACAAGTTTTGTAATATTTATAAATTCTATTCAAGTAATAATAGAGAGTATTTATTTTTCTCACAAAAATACTCTTAAGTGATCAGAGAATCACAACAAGTGGTATCAGTAGCTTTGGTTATACGTTGGGGATCTTGGAGGTGAAGAACGAAACTCGGTGCGGAAAATTCGAGTTGCAGGAAAGTTCTCAAAAATCAATTTTGAGCATTCCATCAGCTTGTTCACGTCGAGACGAGCATACTAGTATTTTCCGACAACCAAACGAAGGCCGAACGAGCGTGAATGTGTCACGCAGAAGCATCTCCACGCGCACACACGCCTTCACACACTTCAGAGGTTGAAGACGACGCACATGTTTATCACGTCAGCAGTTTCGGTACATTCATCAGCCACATCATCGACACATCGACAGTTCCGGTACAATCAGCAGCAGAGTCAGCTGTCACGTCATCATTCGGGTACAGTCAGTAACACAGTCAGATGCCACATCAGTATTCAGGTACACTAAGCAGCACAATCATCTGCCACGTAAGAAAATTCGGTACAGTCAGCAAACATGTCATCTTTTCCGGTCCAGTCAGCTGTAATATCAGCAGCCAGGTAAGACTTTTTGATACAGTCATCTGCCACGTTAGCAATTTTGGTCTAGTCAGTAGCCACATCATTTATCACGTGTTAGTAACGTCAACATACTTGGTAAATTTCATTGAGCCATCTAAAATCCATATTTTCGACCGTTTTGGACGTAACAGTGACCTCTTATTTGTGAAAATCAGCCCCGATTGTATCTTATTTTCATTTTAAACTTAAAACTTAAAATGGAAATTGAAGATTCCTCTTCTGGTGAGATGATTAAGCTGACAACAATCAATTACTCCCTCTGGAGACCTCGAATGATAGATTGTTTACACTGCAAAGATCTGTTTGATATGATCGAGATAAATGAAGTGAGACCAGATTCTTTCAAAGAGAGTGACTTGAATAAAATCAACAACATAACTCTCGGTCATATTAGGCAGTGGATTGGTCACAGTGTCTTCCATCACATAACACAGAACACAGATGCTTACGAAATATAGATAAAATTGGAAGGTATGTATCAAGCCAAGACAGCTCGGAATAAAGCCCTGTTAATGATGCGTTTGGTGAATTTGAAGCTACGAAGTGAAACTTCCATTGCAGAACACACCAATGAGTTCCAAAGCCGGGTGAATCAGCTGTCTACGGTAGATATGCAACTATGAGATGAAGTAAAAGCCCTCATATTATATAGTTCTCTTCCTGATATCTGAGAGATATTGGTGGTTACTCGCAGTAATTCGCTCCATAAGGTAAACTTACCATGCTTATGGTAAAAGATATTGGCTCAGGAAAAAAGACGTTGGCTCGGAACAGACAGAAGCCTTGTCACAGAGACTCGAGGAAGAGGGAGAGGGAGAAGAAGAAACACAACCACACGTAGGTCCTCCGATAGAAGGGTGCCTACTTATAAGTACTATCATTGTGGCATAGAAGGCCACTTAAAGAAGAATTGTCGAAAACAATAATGAGAGCAGGATCAAGGTAATTTCTAGCCAAAAAATAATGAATGAGAGCAATGTTTAAAAATACCTGGCGGTGCCTCGAGGCGGTCTTTCATTGAGGCGCGAGGCGGACCTCATCGAGGCGGCGAGGCGGGCGCCTCGATCCCAAAATCGAAAAAAAATAAAAATCATAATATCATCATAATAAAAACATAATTATTAATAATTAATAATTTTAACTAATGATTTTTTTTTTAATTTGTTCACAATTCATTAAGATTACTTAAAATATAATTAAATTTTTATGAATTTCAATTTTATTAAGTATTGTGTGGCTTTGTGGTTTTTATGCACAAATATTGTGAAATAAAAATTATAAGAGTAAAGAAAAATTAAATTTAAGTGTCTAATAAATATTATTAACTATTAACTAAAATAATTTATTATAATTTAAGAGGTTATTTTTTAGTAAATAATTATGGAGAAAAATCAATTTTGTTGTGTAATTTAGTAAAAATATAAATAGTATTAAAAGTTTATCTTTAGTCAAATATCCACATTAATCTTTATTTTTCAAAACCAAAAGAAGAGACTAAATTTTCAATTTAACAGTTGTTGAACAATAAATATCACAATATTTCATGCATCATATTGGTCGGTCATGTAGAACCAAATCACAGTCTAATAAAATTCCACCTCACATGTCATCATCATTTGAAAGATTGTAACAAAAAATTTAAAGCTTATGTCAGTAGCAGGACCACTTTCCAAATTAAAAAATATTTTTAACACAAAACCTAAGTTTGGCACTTGGACCATTTCTCTTTGAAACACACAGCACTCAGCCACTCAGCTTCTTCTTCTTCATTTCTTCATTTTTGCTTATTTTGCGTAAAAGTCAGCTTCTTCTTCTTTATTTCTTCATTTATGCTTCTTATTTTGCATCAAAAATCAGCTTCTTCTTCTTCATTCTTCAGTTTCTGGAGATTTGCGACGATCACTTTTTGCGTTATCTCTTCGTCAGCGTGAGGTGACCGCCTCACTCCGCGTTAGCGCATGGCGGTGTGAGGCGGTCGCCTCACGCTGACGAAGTGGGTGAAACACAAAACACTCCCAAGACGGAAGCCTCGACGCGCCACAGTCGCGAGACGGCGACGCGACGCCTCGAGGCGGCGCCTCTAACCATGTTCTTAAACAATGAATAAGATATATTAGTAGTTGTCCATGGAGATGTAGTGATATGCTCTATGCAGGAAGAGACATGCCTTCACACCGAAACCCAAGATATTGAGTTTGTGGTAAATAATGCAGCATCCTACCGCGTCACTCCTCACAGAGATTTCTTCAAACATACAAAGTATGAGACTTTGGTTCAGTGAAGATATGAAATATCAGTTCTTCTGGGATAGTATGAATTGGAGATATTCAATTGCGGATAAATATCGGGTGTACATTAATTTTGAAAGATGTCATGTATGTTCCAGAACTTTGGCTGAATGTACTCTCGGGGATAGCCCTTGACAAACAGGACTATGATAGTCATTTCAAAAATGGCTCATGGAGAATGATAAAATGTGTCACATTTGTCGCCCGAGAACATGTTTGTGGCACACTATACAAGACTCATATGAAGATTTGTGCAAACAGTCTCAATGTAACTGAAAAATAGGCTTCTCAAAATCTGTGGCATCGGAAACTCGATCACATGAGTGAGAGAGGGTTGTCTACCCTGACCAAGAATGAGCTTATCAAGGATGATGCACTAGGTCCTTGTAATTATTATTTATTTGATAAGCAACACAAAGTCTAGTTTATATTCTCTTCAAAAAGAAGATTGAAGTTGCTCAATCTGGTGCACTCTAATGTTTGTGGTCCCTTGGAGGTTGATTCACTGGGCGGTAACAAGTATTTTCTGACTTTCATTGATAATGCTTATCGAGAAGTGCGGGTGTATTTACTCAAGACGAAGGATCAAGTCATGGATTAGTTCATGTTGTTCCACGCCATGGTAGAGAGTGAAATATGGAAGAAGCTGAAGTGTTTCCGCATAAATGATGGAGGCGAGTACAATTCCAGATAGTTCTATGCCTACTGTAGGAGACACGACATTCGATATGAGAGAACTATTCCACGCACTCCACAAGATAATAGTGTAAGTGAAAGAATGAACTACATCATTATGGAGAAATTCAGAAGCATGATCAGTATGGCTAAACTGCCAAATCTATTTGGGGAGAAGCTGTTCGAACTGCCTGCTACCAGATCAACAGATCCCATATGTACCGTTGAATTTTGAGATTTCAGAGAAAGTGTGATCTGGTAAGAATTCTTCATACTCTCACCTTAGAGTATTCAGTTATTTAGCCATTGCACATGTATCCAAGGAGCTCAGACAGAAGCTCTATGCAAGGACAACTTCATATATATTCCTAGGCTGTGGAGATGAAGAATTTGGATACACACTATGAGATCCAAGGGAAAATATGGTCATCAGAAGCCAGGAGGTAGAGTTTCTTGAAGACCAAATAATTGAAGATGTTGAAAAGCCCAAGATGTCTTCCAATTCCATTACCGAAAAAATCTCGACTCATCACCAGCACAATTGGCCACAGATATGGTGCATGATATTTCAGAAGCAGAACTAGAGGAGACGGATGATGATATCGAGCAGAGGGAAAAACAGCCCCTTGGAAGCTACAAAAGAGAGTGCTGAGTAGGGGAGCTGTAACCCACTCCACTAGAAGCTACAGGATCATCCACAGATCTAGATGATGACAAACCTTCTAAAACCAGTGGACCTCGGACAAGAAGATATGAGTGAGACACGATTCCATCAACCAGATATTCGGGATCCGAATATATTCTACTTACTGATGATGGGGCATAGAGTTTCCCACAAGAGAAGAATGCACTGAGGAATAAATGGGTGAAGAAACATGGCAGCGGAGCTGTGTTGTGCAGAGACACGACAGAAGAGTACTGTGCAGAGACAAAGTGAAGTGTGTTGTGCAGAGACACAGCATAAGAGTATTGTGCAGAGACACAGTGAAGTGTGATGTGTAGAGACACAGTCGACATATCAACAAAAGTGGTCACTAGGGACAAGTTAGAGCTGTGCAGAAGCATAGCCATGATAGTTTTCAGATAACAATCATTTCGGATGCAACTGGAGGGTGAGAATTGTAGAATCCAGCTGCAAACAACAATGCCACTATTGTCAAAGATTAAGGTCACCCTTTTTTGACAATGGTGCAATCACTTTTGAAAATAGTGCAAACCACCAAAACAATTTTAGGCAGATTTGTTGCTTTGTTGAAAATTTGAGCCAAACATTGCCTATAAATACAGAGCTTATTTGAGAGCTCAATCATCCCCAACAAGAAGCTCCAAGTAAGGGAGCTTAGAAAATATAATTAGTGTGTGAGGTTAAGTTAAAACGCAACAATAATAAAAATAAGCATATTTGGTACTTTTGCATCCGTGCTTGAAAAAAGAAAAGTGGTGGGCCAGTGAAAAAAGAAGAAAGACAATTTGGATTGTTCATATAAAAATCAACATCAATGTGGCTTACAGGGAGAGCCGCAGAACTTTGAAAAAGAAAAGAAGACAAAACAATTTTCTGTGGCTTTCAGAGAAATAAGAGTGCAGCGGTAACTTTAGAGGAGGAGACGAGCAGAGTGCGAGCAAAGTTTCAAGTGATTTTGCCAAATAATTTGGGTTTTATTTCATTCTTTGTCTTTTCAATGTTCCCAATTACATGTATTAGTTTTCTTATTTTCATGAGGAACTAATTATTTTTTCTAGGGTTGTGATGTAGCCTAGTTATGAACTCTTAACTAATTCTAGTTATATGAATTTTATTATTGTTCTTTATTATTGTTGAGTTTTGATGAGTTGTGCTTAATTGATGATTTAAATATAATGTTTGATCACCATTATGTTAAAATTAACTTGATGTTAATTGTGGTAGATACCATATCCAATTAGAATATAGCTTCTCACCATCAACATCATAAATTCCTAATCATAAATACCATATAGATTAGGATTTATGTGATTTCACGCAACAACTTCCATAGAGTTTAATGTATTTGATATGTTGATAATTCACCTAGATACCATAGGGAATTTGCATGATTGAATAATTTTAGTGTCAACAGATATCATGGCCACTGAATACTTTAGGAGAGTTGATCATCAACAATGAAAAATAAATTAGAATTAATTGACTAGTGCTAGTTAAGAGAGATTAACTATGGTGAAAGCATAAACCCTAGTGTTTTTATTTTCATTGATTTCAACCTTATTATTGAGTTAGTATTTTCTTTGTTGCTTTATTTTTAGTTTTTAGTTTTTATTTAATATTTTAATTTTTCTTGGTTTATTTAAATTGCATTTGTGGTGGAGTTAGAGATTTGGCTTAAATAAGAATTATAGAATTAACTAGTCTATGTGGGTTCGACATTTGTGCTTGCATATTGCTATACTACTTTTCGATTCGTACACTTGCGAGCATATCAAAACTTAGGCTTTAACTTTTATACTTTAAATTTCGCAACAAGTTTTTGGCGCCGTTGCCGAGGACTAGTTTTAATTCTTTATTTTATTTTGTTAAATCTTTTAGCTCGTTTTAATTATTTTGTTAGTTATTACAATTATTATTATTGATTGTTATTATCTTTGTTTTATTTTACTTGTTCTATTAGGTTATTTATAGGTACTCTTGCTACGTGCATGCACGAACGCCGTTCTCGGAATCTTGAAATCGTACCTTACGATCCAGAGATCGAGAGAACTCTTCGACAGTTAAAAAAAGCATCACAAAGGCAAGAAACATCATCTAAACCAATGGATTTGGCGAAAGTCCCTGCTGGACGTGAACTTGAACCTGATCATGAAAAAACATTGAAGGATTATGCAGTTCCTACTGTCGACATCACACCTTCATGCATTGTGCGACCTATAGTGGAAGCTCGTCACTTCGAGCTAAAGCTTGCGTATATTCAGATGGTCTCATCTTTTCATGGATTATCACATGAGGACCCAAAAGTGCATATTCACAGTTTTCTGGAAATCTGTGACATTTTTAAGGTTGACGGAGTATCTCCGGATGCCATCCGATTGAGGCTTTTTCCATTTTCCTTGAAAGACAAAGCCAATGCTTGGCTTATCTCCTTACCAGTTGGATCCATTACGACATGGGCTGAGTTGGCAAACAAATTTCTTCAAAAATTCTTTCCTCCGGCCAAGACAACCAGACTTAGGAATGACATCATGACTTTCACACAGAGGGATGGAGAGTTATTTTCTGAAGCGTGGGAGAGATTTAGAGATTTATTAATGAAATGCCCACACCATGAGATATCAATTTGGCTACAATTACAGACTTTCTATCAATGTTTTATCACATCCAGTAAGACTATGCTTGATGCAGCAAGTGGGGGAGCAATAATGGAGAAAAGACTGTCTGAAGCTCTTGAAATAATCAACGTTATGGCAAGTAGTGCCGATCAATGGGAAAGTGACAGAGGAGGACAAAGAAGGACTGGACTTCATGAGATAAATGCAGCAAACTCTATCAATACTAAAATTTCTTCTCTTGAAAACATGTTTAAAACTTTCCTATCTGTTAATGATGTGAAACCCTCTAATAGAATGTGTGAAATTTATGCAAGTGTACACTCTAGTGCAGAATGCCAAGTAAGCGATTTACCAACTGAGCAGATAAATAAAATCAATGACTACAATAGGCAAAGGAACATCTCTTACTCAAACACTTACAATCCAGGATGGCGCCAGCATCCAAATTTTTCATGGGGTAACACACAGAATGTCCAGAATCCCATGCCGAAGCAACAATTTCAGGAAAAGAAATCTGCAGAAGACTTGATTGTTGAGTTAACCTAAGCCACTCAAACAAATTTTCAAAATCAGCAAGCAGCGATCAGAAATTTAGAGATCCAAATGGGGCAACTAGCTAAGGCAATGACGGAAAGAGAAAAGGAAATCTACCGAGTCAACCTGAAGTAAACCCAAGAAATCAAGAACAAGCTAAAGCAATCACACTCAGGAATGGTAGAGAGGTAGAAACAGAAGAGGAATCAAGAAGGTCTAAGGACGTCGATAAAGTGGATGATGCTGAATCAACTATTGATGTTGCAAAATCTCAGGAAAAATGGAAATAATTAGCCGTCATGTGCCACTTATCCGATTTCCACAACGCCTCAAAAAAGCCAAATAGGATAGGCAATTTTTTGATTTTATTGAATTATTTAGTAAGGCTAACATTAACATTCCTCTTCTTGATGCAGTTAAACAGATACCGAATTATGCAAAAAATTTGAAGGATATCTGCACCAATAAGAGGAAGTTTGTTAATCATGAAAAGGTGATGCTATCAGAAGAATGCAGTGCAGTACTTCAAAATAAGCTACCACATCAGCTAAAGGATCCATGGAGTTTCACTATACCTTGCACTATTGGAAATTCTTATTTTATAAAAGCACTTTGCGATTTATGTGCCAATATTAATTTAATGCCATTTTCTGTGTATCAACAGCTTGGTCTATGAGAGGTGCAACCTACGTTGGTCTCATTGCATCTTGCAGATCGGTCAGTGAAATACCCAAGGAATTATTGAAGGTGTTTTAGTGAAAGTGGGTAAACTGGTTCTCCCTACAGATTTCATGATTTTAGATATGGAAGAGGATAGAGAGATACCTATCATTTTGGGTCGGCCATTTCTTGCTACTGGGAGAACCTTAATAGATGTTCAGCATGGGTTGCTTACTCTGAGAGTGCAAAATGAAGAAGTGGTATTTAAGATTTTTGAGGCTACCAAACTACCACAAGAGTCAGAGATTTGCTCCCGAGTTGAGTTCTTGGGGTAGTTTGGTAGCCTCAAAAACCTTAAATACCACTTCTTCATTTTGCATTCTCAGAGTAAGCAACCCATGCTAAACATCTATTAAGGTTCTCCCAGTAGTAAGAAATAGCCGACCCAAAATGATAGGTATCTCTCTATCCTCTTCCATATCTAAAATCATGAAATTTGCAGGGAGAACCAGTTTACCCACTTTCACCAAAACATCTTCAATAATTCCTCTTGGGTATTTCACTGAACGATCTGCAAGTTGCAATGAGACTAACATAGGTTGCACCTCTCTTAGACCAAGCTGTCGATACACAGAAAATGGCATTAAATTAATACTGGCACCTAAATCACAAAGTGTTCTACTAAAATACGAATTTCCAATAGTGAAATGTATAGTGAAACTCCTTGGATCATTTAGCTTAGGTGGTAGCTTATTTTGAAGTACTGCACTGCATTCTTCTGATAGCATCACATTTTCATGATTAGCAAACTTCCTCTTATTAGTGCAGATATCCTTCAAAATTTTTGCATAATTCGATATATGTTTAACTGCATCAAGAAGAGGAATGTTAATGTTAACCTTACTAAATAATTAAATAAAATCAAAATTTGCTTATCATGTTTGGCTTTTTTGAGGCGCTGTGAAATGGGATAGGTGGCACATGACGGCTAATTATTTCCATTTTTTCCTGAGATTTTGCAACATCAATAGTTGATTCAACATCATCCACTTTATCGACGTCCTTAGACCTTCTTGCTTCCTCTTCTGTTTCTACCTCTCTACCATTCTTGAGTGTGATTGTTTTAGCTTGTTCTTGATTTCTTGGGTTTACTTCAGGTTGACTCGGTAGATTTTCTTTTCTTTTTCTATCATTGCCTTAGCTAGTTGCCCCATTTGGATCTCTAAATTTCTGATCGATGCTTGCTGATTTTGAAAATTTGTTTGAGTGGCTTGGGTTAACTCAACAATCAAGTCTTCTGCAGATTTCTTTTCCTGAAATTGCTGCTTCGGCATGGGATTCTGGACATTTTGGGTGTTACCCCATGAAAAATTTGGATGATGGCGCCATCCTGGATTGTAAGTGTTTGAGTAAGGGTTGTTCATTTGCCTGTTGTAGTCATTGATTTGATTTATCTGCTCAGTTGGCAAACCGCTTCTGCACTAGAGTGTACACCTGCACAAATTTCACACATTCTATTAGAGGGTTTCGCAGCATTAACAGATAGGAAAGTTTTAAACATGTTTTCAAGAGAATAAATTTTAGTATTGATAGAGTTTGCTGCATCTATCTCATGAAGTACAGTCCTTCTTTGTCCTCCTCTGTCATTTTCCCATTGATCGGCATTACTTTCTATAGCGTTGATTATTTCAAGATCTTCAGACGGTCTTTTTTCCATTATTGCTCCCCCACTTGCTGCATCAAGCATAGTCTTACTGGTTGTGAGAAGGCCTTGATAGAAAGTCTGTAATTGTAGCCAAATTGATATCTCATGTTGTGGGCATTTCATTAATAAATCTCTAAATCTCTCCCACGCTTCAGAAAATAACTCATCATCCTTCTGTGTGAAAGTCATTATGTCATTTCTAAGTCTGGCTGTCTTGGCCGGAAGAAAGAATTTTTGAAGAAATTTGTTTGCCAACTCAGCCCATGTCGTAATGGATCCAACTGGTAAGGAGATAAGCCAAGCCTTGGCTTTGTCTTTCAAGGAAAATAGAAAAAGACTCAATCGGATGGCATCTGGAGATACTCTGTCAATCTTAAAAATGTCACAAATTTCCAGAAAACTATGAATATGCACTTTTGGGTCCTCATGTGATAATCCATGAAATGATGGGACCATCTGAATATACGCAGGCTTTAGCTCGAAGTGACGAGCTTCCACTACAGGTCGCACAATGCATGAAGGTGTGATATCGACAGTAGGAACTGCATAATCCTTCAATGCTTTTCAGGTTTAGGTTCAAGTTCACATCCAGCAGGGACTTGCGCCAAATCCATTGCTTTAGATGATGTTTCTTGCCTTTGTGATGCCTTTTTTAACTGTCGAATAGTTCTCTCGATCTCTGGATCGTAAGGTACGATTTCAAGATTCTGATAACGGCGTCTGTGCATGCACGTAGCAAGAGTACCTAGAAATAACCGAATAGAACAAGTAAAATAAAACAAAGATAATAATAATCAATAATAATAATTGTAATAACTAACAAAACAATTAAAACGAGCTAAAAGATTTAACAAAATAAAATAAAGAATTAAAACTAGTCCCCGGCAACGGCGCCAAAAACTTGTTGCGAAATTTAAAGTATAAAAGTTAAAGCCTAAGTTTTGATATGCTCGCAAGTATACGAATCGAAAAGTAGTATAGCAATATGCAAGCACGGATGTCGAACCCACAGAGACTAGTTAATTCTATAATTCTTATTTAAGCCAAATCTCTAACTCCACCAAATGCAATTTAAATAAACCAAGAAAAATTAAAATATTAAATAAAAACAAAGAAAATACTAACTCGATAATAAGGTTGAAATCAATGAAAATAAAAACACTAGGGTTTATGCTTTCACCATAGTTAATCCCTCTTAACTAGCTCTAGTCAATTAATTCTAATTTATTTTCCATTGTTGATGATCAACTCCTCTAAATTATACAGTGGCCATGATATCTGGTGACACTAAAATTATTCAATCATGCAAATTTCATATGGTATCTATGTGAATTATCAACATATCAAATACATTAAGCTCTATGGA
The DNA here is from genome assembly GCA_019454045.1 of Zanthoxylum bungeanum. Classification (NCBI taxonomy): domain Eukaryota; kingdom Viridiplantae; phylum Streptophyta; class Magnoliopsida; order Sapindales; family Rutaceae; genus Zanthoxylum; species Zanthoxylum bungeanum. The sequence continues at coordinate 2,732 of SKCR01040890.1, read as the reverse complement.
AATTGTTGGGTGAAATAACACAAATCCTAATCTATATGGTATCTATGATTAGGAATTTATGGTGTTGATGTGAGAAACTATATTCTAATTGGATATGATATCTACCACAATTAGCATCAAGTTAATTTTAACATAATCGTGATCAAACATTATATTTAAATCATCAATTAAGCACAACTCATCAAAACTCAACAATAATAAAGAACAATCATAAAATTCGTATAACTAGAAATTAATTAAGAGTTCATAACTAGACTACATCATAACCCTAGTAAAAAAATTAGTTCCTCACGAAAATAAGAAAATTAATATGTATGATTAGGAACATTGAAAAGAGAGAGAATGAAATAAAAAACCAAATTATTAAGCAGAATCACTTGGAAACTTTTGCTCGCACTCTGCTCGTCTCCTCTCTCCAAAGCCACGGCTGCACTCTTCTTTCTCTGAAAGCTACGAAAAAATCATTTTTTCTTTGTCAAAGTTCTGCGGCTCTCTCCCGTTAGTCACGTTAATGTGGCTCTTTATATGAACAATCCAATTGTCTTCACTTTCCTTCATGAGCCCACCACTTTAATTTTTGCACTTGTTTTCCCCTGCGGCAGCAAACTTCTCATATTCCTATTCAAATTTCAATTTCTCCTTTGGTCACGTGCTTCCTTTTGTACGCGATTTGTTATTTGATTTATCAATTTGCTTCCAATTTTACTTCCTTCCAATATTAGGGTCTTTCCGGATTAAATGCCTTCTTGGTCTCTATTTCCAGAATAATCCAAAACTTTCCTATATAAATAGAAAATAATAAATTAAGATAGAAATCTGTAAAATAAAATATAAACTTAGCATAAATTAAATTAAAAGGTATTAAAATAATATATAAATATACACTATCAAGAGACACAGTCGACATATCAACAAAAGTGATCATTAGGGACAAGTTAGAGTTGTTCAGAAACATAGTCGGGATAGCTTTCAGATAACAATAATTTTGGATGCAACTGGACAGTGAGAATTGTAGAATCCAGCTGCAAACACCAATGCCATTATTGTCAAAGATAAGATCACCCTTTTTTTTTTTAGGGTTATTTACGTTTTACTACTAAAGTTATGATCAAATAACAATTGGGTACTATGAAATTAATATATTACATTTTACTACTAAACTTATAAAAATTTAACATTTTACTACTTTTCCATCCAACCGTTAGTTGACCGTCAGTTGACATTTAAAAAGACTGTTTTATCCTCCAAATAAAATAAAAGTGAAAATTATAATTATACCCTTTAAAAAAACATATCTAAATCTTATATATAACAATAAAAGAAATACAATCAACAATCACATTTATAAAAATACTTCAATCTCTAAATTATCCATATAACCCAATAAAATAAAGAATTTAATTTACCAAATAATTTAATAATTAAAATTCTCATAATAACCAAAATACTTTAAAGTATAACAATAAAAGAGATATACTCAAAAATCATTATTTCCAATATTCAGCCGTACGATTACCACTGTTGATTATAATATTTATAATTTATAATAATGTGTGTGTTAAGACTCTTTTATCCTTAGGATATCAATATGATGTCATGGTCAACTAACGGTCAACTAACGGTTTGGATGGAAAAGTAGTAAAATGTTAAATTTTTATAAGTTTAGTAGTAAATGTAATATGTTAATATTCATAGTACCCAATTGTTATTTGATCATAACTTTAGTAGTGAAACGTAAATAACCTTTTTTTTACAATGGTGCATCACTTTTGAAAATAGTGCAAACCACCAAAACAATTTTAAGCAAACTTATTGCTTTGTTGACAATTTGAGCCAAACATTGCCTATAAATACAGAGCTTATTTGAGAGCTTAATGTGTGAGGTTTTTGTATAAATTTTATAATATTTGTAAATTCTATTTTTATAGTAATAAATATTATTTATTTTTTTCACAAAAACATAAGAGAATCACAATAATTACTATCATTTTTTCCATGTCTTGCAACGGAATGGATATATGCCTACAAAATAGCAAATAACATTAAAACGACAAGTACATTTCTCTATATAAACGCCAAAGTCCTCAACCGGCATCAAACTTGAGAATGACTATCATCCTTTCACTCTATCTCTTTTATCTCTTTTTAAGGATTAGGATTTAGCCAAGATAAATTCAATGATCATTATCTTAACAACACAAAAACCACTCATCAAATTCATTAAAAGGAGATTAGAGTGAAAGGATAGTAGCTCAACCCAACAATCTTGATCTTCCTCGTTATAAGCTAAATAGCACACAAGTTCAGTTTATCAAATTAGTGTGTGCTAGAGAGCATTATTTTGGCCCTAATCTCAACTACAGGCAAATCTGCAACCAAGCAGCAAAAGCCTCATTCCTTGGAAGTCAGCACAGAGGAAAAAATGAAACCAGCAAAGATATGAAATAGTATTGGGTACTATAGAGAGAGGCGTTTTTGTACCAAATGGCAGTGAGAAGATCTGGTTCAGCAATTGTATCTTCAGTAGCTATGGGGTAGCATACATGAGCTTCCTTAACATATCCATTAAAATAAAATTGAAGGTTGTTATTACGTATCTATTTCATCAATATTTATTTACTTTACAGTATTAACCAAATTGGCAAATTTTAATTTCACCAAAGTAAATAGATACAACACTAGCAATTTAAACAGTGATCTGATTATTATCAGTTTTGTGTCTTCCAGTAGCT
>SKCR01040889.1:0-90983 GCA_019454045.1 Zanthoxylum bungeanum | reverse complement strand
GAATGTCAATTACGTCTTTACCATATAAAGAGATATATTATATTATAGAAACTGTTTATTTTATTTATAATAAAACGTTTACAAGAGTATTTATAAGGAAATATAACAGGAAATTGGCGCTCTGAGCACCAACCCTAACAAAAGGTAGAGGAGAAGAGAGAAAAAAAAAAGGAAAAATAGTAAAGAAATAAAGAAAAATCAAAAAATAAAAAATAAAAACACTTTTTTAGTGTAACAAAACAACAAACCATTACTATGAAGTGTGGATATGAAGTATATCTTCACGAATGGATACAACAAATTCAAACCTCTTTGTCATAATGATTTAAATTGGAGAGCCGCTCACTATATGTCACAATCCCTTATTAAATACGTTAAAAAGAAAAAGGATAATTGCTTATGTCATTTGATGTTTTCGATCCGGTGTTGGTGCTGAATTTTTTATTGAGATTTTATTTTTTAATTGTGATTAAGAGTAAGAATTCATATGTTACTTGATTGCTCATTATTATACACACATGCATTGGTAAAAAAATTATAAAAAAATTAACACACTTTATCTAAGAATCATATACAAATTCACGATTTCATACAAACTATGTAGGAGTGGTCTTGGGACAATCCATACAAACGACTGGTTAGATGTCAAAATTAGAAACTTTAATATTTTAAAAAAATTAATAACTATTACAATATATATATATATATACACACACACATACATATATTAGATATTGCCCGTGCCTACGGCACAGTGTTAAAGAATTTATCATATGATCAACCATTTAATTTATTTGGTAATTTATAATTGATATTGTTAGAGAGATTTTATAATGAAAATGATTTTATTATTTGATTTGTTTGGTAAACTATAATTACCAATTTTATAGAAATTCTGTAATGAAAGAATTTTTTATCAACCATTAGATTATAATGAAATGATCTGAGCCGTCAATTAAGTGACATAAGGATAGGATTTGGATACATTATTTCTCTTAATCATAATCACTGGTTGTCTTCTCTTTCACTCACATCATTGTGCTTTATAATATATATATAAGTTAAATATTGTTAAGCTTCCTCATTGCATCACATGGCGGCTCACTATTAAATTAATAAATCTATTAAATAAAAATATATTACAATAAAAATACATATTATAATTTTATAAGAACTCTATTATAATAAAAAAATATATATTATACTTAATGAAGTTGGTGCTTGGAGTGTCAATCCAAATTGTACATTTTATTATTTATTAGTAAAATAACTACATTTTTAATTTCATACTTTATAATTGTATTGTCATTACGTGTATTCAATTGATGTATAGATATGTTAAGAATGACATCGACCTTAGAATAGTCATGACACTAGGTGTAAACTATTCTTAAAGTAAATATTCATAGTCGTTGGTTTTGGAATACGGTCGAATTCATATAACCTAGAAGACTAGCACATGTCGTATATTGAAATTGGAGTTCCAATAGTTTAACCCGATGTACCATAAGTTTTGGAAACTCGTATAGACACGTGGGTATTCGTTGAAGCGAATAATGAATGACTCACATGCAATTCCTAATAGTTGGATGTACACACTACCGTCAATAGGAATCTCCTCGAGTCGAGTAGCATATGTAATCCTTTGACTATAGGATAACATTGATTTTGTGTGAGATCCTCCACACTTTGATGTCATGTATGTCAGAAACCTTTCATGGTCTAGCCTCCAGATGTTCGTTAGGTATGGACCGATGCACTCAGTAATCAAGTGCGAAGCAAGATATGATGCGTCGACCCATATGTGTACCATAAGGGGGTTTAGGTATCCATGTGAGTAAAGTCACGATTCTTAAATCTTTGGCCAAATTCGATCACCTAGGGTGGATCGCATCAGTTATGAAGAATTGTGGACATGTCGACATGAGATGTGCATCTCGGAAACTTGACGTTATATTCTATATTTCCTAAGCACAACTCGGATAGCCTACTACGAAGGGATTGTTAAACATATGTGATGACCTTGACTTGTATAGTTCAGAAAGGTCGTTCGTGTTCTTCGCGAATTCGGAGGTGGCCGAATTGCGTACATATTAGCTAGGCTTATATGACGAACGTGTCTGAACTTAAAGAGTCCCAATATGAAGTGTAGTCGTTGAGCACTTGGGTAGCCGATTAATTTTGATAAAAGATAATATTCGATATTATAATTATCAACTAAGATAATCAAGTGTTATTGGATAACATTGATTATTTACTTTGACCTAATTAGATTAATTGGATTAATTCAATAATTACACAAGGGCTTAATTGTAAAATCATAATTATCTCTACCATTTGAGGATATTATGGTAATTGTAAGTATGTAATAATAGGTGGTTTTGGCTTGATTTAATTGGTTAAATCAAGGTGGCAAACATTTAACTAATCCATTTCCTAATCCTTGGCTTGGTTTAATTGGATAAAATTAAAGTGAGAGACAGTGGAGATTAGTCACACCTAATTATACATATATGGACAAATTAGATTAAGCCCACTTAAAAGTTGATTACAACTTTTATTAATTAAAAATTACCTGAGTTTTGCTATAAATAGCAAGCTTTATGAAGGTTTTAATTACAAGTACAAATACAAGCAAATTCTTAGAGAAATTAGCCTAAGTTAGAGAAGTATTTAGATAAGCTTGTGAAGTCTCTAAAACATTTCATTTAGGAGAAATCAAGATTAGATATTGAAGTGAAATTTGCTAGCATTGAAAATCATGGTTGGACCTTGAAGTCAAGCTTGCAACAACCTGTGAGGTTCTCCCAACAATTTCAACAAAGAGTAAATGGATGGATCTTGCATCTCAGCTTATTAGGTCATGTTTGATTTTCTTATAAGCTATATTATTTAGAGTATTAGATGCATGATCATATAGCTTAATGTTGAAAATACGGGTAATAAATTGTGTTAGGATGCTTGGAAGTATAAAACAATATGCTTGTAATTGGGTCAAATATTTTTGTAGACATAAACATAATTTAGAGTTTGAAACTCTAGATTAAAGCTTAGAGCTATGACTATCCTCTAGAATCACTTAACCACATTTGGGTGACCTAGAATTGTTCACGAGACATTTCTTATTGGGATTCTAATTAGGTTTGTGTATTGGAAAAAAATTTACGCAAGTGCGTATTTAGAATAAATTTATGTTTTTGTAAAAATATTTGATATTTTGAAAAACTTAATTTTATTCTATAACATGTGTTAATATTGGTTTGAAATAAAAATTATTTTGGGTGTTTTTGAAGTGTTTAGGGAAGATCGGAAAAGAAAGTAGGGTAATAAACCCTAATTCCTTCAGCTCACTTGAAAAGTGAGCTGAAAGAAATGTACAAAGAAAAAAAAAATGAAACTATTAGTGCGCCAGTGCGCGCGTGCACTCGCGCGTACGCGCTGCGCGCAGTAGTTTTTTATTTTCGTCGTTCTAGAGCTTCCGAACCGATTCAGTCTCGGTTTTTCCCTATACACTCGTAATTGAATATAGTTTCATTAAATAATTTAAAATTACACCATACTTGATATCCAGGGTTAGACCCATTTCCGCTGCTCGGGGCACCGATCCGACTCTAGGGGTTCCACAACTGCCCTAACATAACGGTATCAGTAGCAAAGGCTTAACCACATTGTTGGAAATGGTGATCGAGCACCATTCATTTTTGTATGAATATTTGATATTATGTAATATAATATTTATTTTATCATGGTTATTTATTTATTTATATGGTTAAAACTCTTACTTTTATTTATATATTGTAAATCTAAGAGTTAGATTACTCTAAGAGTTATAGATTTCGAGTTACACTCGGAACCTTATATAAAATTTAGTAAAGACCCGAGAGTATACAACATATGGTGATATAGTAGCAAGAGTTACAAATGATGTTGAGAAATATCAGGCATTCTCTCGAATATAAATTATTTTTGGTCTAGATATATTGACATGGGTCGGTCATTATATTTGGTAAGACTAGTGCATTGTCTATTATGTAATGGACATATGGTTTGTCTTAATAGACTGTGAGCTTAGCGAAGTTCGTATAGAAATGCAGATATTCATAGTTGAATGAGTATGAACAAACTCATAAAAGATGACTAATGGATATTCCATAAAACTGTCAATAATTATCTTTTCGAGTTGAGTAGTTATTGTGGTCCTTGCTTGAGACACCACAGTGGTCTTGTGAGTGATCCTCTTTGTCTGATACCATGCATGTCAGAGACCTTTTATGGTTGACCGCTGGATGTCTGTTAGGTATAGACCGATGCTCACGAAGGTCAGTGTGTGTGTAAGATGGAGGTCGTTAGTCCATATGGTTGGATTATGTTTCCAAAAAATTTCAGAGTCTATTCCGGAAATCTTTTGGCCAAAAGTACGTCGAAGAAATTATTTTTTTTACATTATAAATAATATTGAAAAAAGTTTTGCATATATTATTTATTAATGGAATATAAGGATGAAAAGTTTCATATATTGAGTAAATAGGTTTTGACAGTTTAACTATAACCTTTACTCAATTGGAGCGGTAATGACGAAGGGATTATACATTAAACATTTTAACCTCGACTTGTATGTTTGACATGTCGTGTTGTTTTGTCATGATTTGTAGGTGGACAGCGCCTTCATGAAATATGTATACAAGTATATGAGATATATATGCTTATATATATATATATATATATATATTATATATATATATATAAGTAACAACAGAACGTGAGCCTGGAGAGTTCCATTATATTGGTTTACTCGTTGAGCACTAGGCGACCTTTCGTCAAATTGTTGACAAAGTATTTTTTGGGTTTTAGGATAAATTGTTTAATTCGATAATCATTAGATGAATTGAATTAATTAATTTTATATCAAGAGTTGATTATAATTTTATTGATTATAATTAAATGTAAATTTATTTTTACATTAAATTAGTAATTTTTTGTGAATTAATTTAATTGTTAAATTTTATAATCATATTAATTACTTAGACTATACTGTTATGGGCCAAATTTGGTCCAAGGGTAAAACTGTCTTTCACCTTAAAGCCCATCAGCGTGTTAGGCCCGAAAATAAGGACCAAAGCCCAAAGAATTATGTATTATTTGATTACAATTAAATCATAAACTACAAAAAAGCACTGACCACTCCACTTAACCTAATTCTAGCATTAATCACCACCACCCACCACTCCACTTAACCTAATTCCAGCATTAATCCTCACTTACTCCAAAACCATACCAAATACACCAACATCAATCATGTTTTATCTATAAATATGAAAAGAATACGGGAAGAATTCATTCAAGTCTCATTCTCTCACCTAATACTTCACGCTCTCAATCCTTAATCCTCTCATATATTACACGGCCCTCACGGCCAAACAAAGGAAGTAGAGGTAATATTTCACCTTACTTCCCTACTTTACAAATTTATTTCATGCCACTGACTTGGGCGTCGGAGTATACCGGTATCCACCACACCGGTGGTAGCCTACTCTCGTCCACTCTACTTTGTTTTTGCAGGATTGCTAGTGCCCAACTTACAAATTCTGATTGAGGACCCTGGCGAATTTCGGAGTCCACAATTTGGCGCCCACCGTGGGGCCCTAGCGATAATTTGCAGACAAAGATTCTAAATTCTACTAACATTCACGGCTTAGTCACTCATGGCTTCAAGCAATGAACAACACCACCCGATCCAGTGGCATCACAACTAGCCATGCTACATGAGAGATTGAAAGCTTTAGAAGAGGAAAATCTAACCATACGTAATTCCAACATGAATCTTCAGAAACAGTTGGAATTGGTTTCATCACCATCCCAGCATCATGATATCTCAGATCAGCCCAACAACGTATCACTCCAGCTAATCTCTTGGGAGCATTCAACGAAACAATTGATAACATTCCATCAAATGATGAGGACCAGAGGACCTGCCAAATCTCCCATCAACCAAGCTCAGCAAGTTGCCATCGCTATGAGAAGGGAAATGAAGGAATTTAAAGAAGCAATCATGTCCAGCCTACCAGGTGTGAACTATCAGAAAGAAGAGCAGAGCTGGAACCATTTCTGATACCCCCTTTACGGAGAACATCACATCCGTTGAGACCACGAAAGTTCAGTCCACCAGACATGAAACTATATGATGGATCTACTGACCCAGACGACCATGTCATCCATTACAAGTACAAAATGATGTCAACAGGCTTAGCTCCTCATCAATGGGAAGCTGGAATGTGCAGAGGATTGGGAGAAACTTTGGGTGGTCCAGCTCTTACATGGTTCATCAACCTACCATACAGATCCATCAAATCTTATCAACAATTAGCAGACAAATTTGTTGAACATTTCGCCAGCTCTTGCAAACTTGAAAAAACTACTGATGATCTTAGTACCATCCTACAACGGAGAGGAGAATCATTGCGAAGCTATGTTGCTCGATTCAACAAAGAAAGAATAACAATTCCAGACTTCATCAACCAACAGCTGTGGGAGGCTTTCAGGAACGGGTTACTTTGTGAAAGTGGACTCTACAAAAGCTGACCAAGTTCCGGTGCTACACGATGGACCAGGTTATGGCTCGAGCCCAAGTCGAAATCAGGTGGGAAGAAGATAAAGGAATAAAAGGAAAGACATTTCCTCCAACATGCAAAGCGAAAGAAGCAGCCCATTCTACCAAACGACATAAAGAATTTACAAATATGATGCCTACTAGCGTCATTCGGAGAAATGGAACCATCCAAGGAAAGAACATCAGCCCCTCCAAAAGGGTTTGATCAAAGACCTCCACCATACAAAGCTCGGAAACAGTTCCGATGGAAAAACCCAGACTCCCAGACTATAATTTTTCTATATCTCCGGGAGAGTTAGTCTTGGTACTTAAAAAGATGGGAAATGAAGTAAATGGCCACCACGCAACATAGAAGTTTTCAAAATAAAGATACAAACAAATGGCGTGAGTTCCATCGAGACTACGGCCATACCACAGCTGAATGTGTGGCGTTGAGTTGGAAGTACTTGAGTTGTTGAACAAAGGGTTTTTAAGGGATCTACTTACGGAGAAGGGGCAAGCTACTTTAGCTCAGAGGAACGAAGAGGATGGACATGGGGAAGCACCAAGTCAACCTCCACCAATTGATAACACCCTGAATTTCATTTCAGGAGGATCAGAGATTAGTGGAGTATCATATCAGCAGCCAAACGACATTCAGGGCAATTGTGTCAAGCCTTCAACATTCCACGACGTCTTTAGAAAAAATGGTTACAAACCTAATAATGGAGTTTCCAGACGACATCAACTCTGGTAGCATGAACCCTCATCATGATTGCCTTAGTAATCTCTCTACAGGTAGCAAATTTCATGATCAAACGAGTTCTAGTAGATACGGATCCTCAGCCAACATCATCTTTACAAAAAGCCTTGGCAGACATGGGAGCTGAATTAGAGAAAATTAACAAAAGAATGACTGTGTTGATGGATTCAGTGGTGAAAAAAATTTACTTTGGGAGAAATAAGCCTTCCAGTCTACGCAGGGGGAATCAACCAAATGACAACCTTCCTAGTCCTGGATTGTCCTTCAGCCTACAATCTAATTATTGGAGGCCATGGATTCATGAAATGAGGGCAGTATCGTCCACCTATCATCAAACTCTAAAGTTTCCTACAAAGTGGGGAATTCAGAGATAAGGGGAGATAGAGTTGCTTCCAGAGGATGCTACCAGACGACAATGAAGGCAAAGGGTCCATTCAGCATAGCAATTACAGAACGAACCTCATTCGCAGGAGCCCACACTTCCAAATATTGAAGAATTGGATGAGGTTCAAATCCATGACAAATATGCAGACCATAAAACTCAAATTGGAGCAAATCTAGATCCCAGACTACGGGCAGACTTAAGTGAATTCTTGCGAAAACCGCCATGATCAGTTCGCTTGGTCGCATGAAGACATGACTGGGATTGACCCCAGCTTGATTACTCATCAAACTCCATGTGGATCCAGACTACCCTCCAATCAGACAGAAAAGAAGGAAGTTTGCCCCAGAAAGAAACCCAGATCATGATGAAGAAATCCAAAAATTGTTACAAAATGGTGCCATTAAAGAAGTTCAATTCCCAGCCTGGTTAGCCCATGTGGTGGTGGTACGAAGAAGAATGGAAAATGAGAGTTTGTATCGACTTCACAGATTTGAACAAAGCATGCCCAAAAGATTCATTCCCATTGCCTCATATTGACAAATGGTTGATGCTACAGCTGGACACGAATTGCTAAGTTTTATGGATGCATATTCTGGGTACAATCAAATCCTTATGCATCCAGACGATCAAGAGAAAACAGCTTTCATGACCATAAGGGCATTCTGTTACAAGGTAATGGCCTTTGGTCTCAAAAATGCAGGTACTACATATCAGAGAATGGTCAATAAAAGTTGTTCACAGCAGATTGGAAACACAATGGAGGTGTATGTAGACGACATGTTGGGTGAAATCATCCAAATCTGATCAGCATCTGCAGCACCTGGAAGAACATTCAAGGTGATGAATAAGTATGGATGTGAAATTGAATCCAACAAAATGTGCGTTTGGAGTAGCTTCTGGGAAATTCTGGGATATGTCGTTACACGACGAGGGATTGAGGCAAATCCAGATCAAATCAGGTCCATACTTGAAATTCCTTCTCCAACCTGCCCAAAGGAAGTCATGCGACTAGCAGGGAGAATTGCTTGCGGAACAGATTCATCTCCAAGTCGACAGATAAAAGTTTTATGTTCTTTTCAGCCATTAAAAAGACAAAAAACTTTGAATGGACTCCCGCCTGCGAACAAGCTCTGAAAGAGCTGAAGCAGTACTTAACTTCACCACCATTGTTGTCAAAACCACTCGACAATGAAAGGTTATTCTTGTATTTGGGAGTGTCAAACCAAGCTGTGAGCGCTGTTTTGATTCGAGAAAGAGAACGATACCCAACTTCCAGTCTACTATGTAAGCAAAGCATTACTTGATACGGGAGTCACGTTATTCGCATTTGGAGAAATTGGTACTGGCCTTGGTAATGTCAGCCAGGAAGCTACGACCATACTTTCAAGGGCATCCTATCACAGTTTACTCGGAGTACCCCTTGAGGAGCATACTACACAAGCCAGAGTTGGCTGGAAGATTAACAAAATGGGTTGTCGAATTGGGAGGGAACACGACATCACTTACCAGCCCAGAACAGCAATCAAATCTCAAGCCTTGGCTGACTTTGTAGCAGATTTCAGTCCAATTCAGAATCCCTTGGAGGTACCGAAGTCAATTCAATCCAATCAAATTCACTTTGGAACTTTCAGTCGACGGTTCTAACAATAAAAAGGATGCGGGCCTTGGCATAGTGATCACTACTCCTGATGGGGACATACTACAACAAGCAATCAAATGTGGATTCCGAGTTACAAACAATGAAGCAGAATATGAAGCTTTAATAGCGGGAATCAGCTTGGGTCAAAGAGCTTTGGGGAAGGAGAATCGAAGTGAAATCAGACTCCCAATTGATAGTGAATCAGCTCCAAGGTTCATATCAGGCACGAGACCCTCAAATGTATCCTACTTACAGAAAGTTAAAGAAGTCCAGGCGACATTTCAAGAATTCAACATATCTCAGGTTTCAAGAAGTGAAACACTCAGGAGGACGCGTTGGCTACCCTTGGGTCGACGATGCATGGGGACAAACCACATCACATTCCAATAGTGTATTTAAATGGCCATCAATTTGGAAGGAGAACAGGAGATCAGCACCATCACTTCAGACGACTCATGGATGACACCACATCATGAAATATTTGCAGAGGACTGCTTCCCGAAGATAGAATGAAGCAAGAAAGATCAAAGGCAGGCAGCTAGATTCACCGTATTTAATGGACAGCTATTGAAAAGGTCGTTCTCTGGACCCTACTTGAAATGTCTTACTCATGATCAAGCACAACATGTACTATCAGAATTGCACGAAGGAGAATGCGGAAATCATTCTGGAGGATGAAGCCTTGCCTCACGCGCCCATTCGACTGGGTATTATTGGCCAACTATGAGAATTGATTCAGTCAATTACACAAAGAAGTGTGAAAAGTGTCAGAGATTCGCTCCTATTCCACATCTTCCACCTGAAAAGCTGAATCCTATCCTATCCCCATGTTCGTTCATGAAGTGGGGTATGGATATTGTAGGGAAGCTACCCACCGCCCCTGGACAACGAGTCTACATGCTAGTCTTGACAGATTATTTTTCAAAGTGGATTGAAGCAGACTCCTTTGCCAAAATACGAGATAAAGAAGTTCAAACATTGTCTGGAAAAACATCATATGTCGTTTCGGCATTCCCAAGGAGATTGTAACAGATAATGGCTCCCAGTTTATTAGCCGACATTTTCAAGACTTTTGTAATAATTGGGGGATCAAGTTAAGTTTTTCAACCCCACGCTTTCCACAAGCTAATGGGCAAGCCGAGTCTTCTAACAAGACACTTTTGAATACTTTGAAGAAAAGATTGGAGAAGGCGAAAGGATCATGGGCAGACGAGCTTCCTGGAGTATTGTGGTCCTACAGAACGACCATCCGTTCTTCCACTGGAGAAACTCCTTTCTCTTTGGCATTTGGAACAGAGGCAGTAATCCAATCGAAGAAACCATTCCTTCTCTACGCTACCAGTACGCTGGTGATGAGGCAAATTCAACAGTTGATGTATATGAATCTAGACACAATCGACGAAAGACGAGAAAAGGCAACCACGACTTGCATCTCATCGACAAAGAATGGCGAGATATTTTAACAAGAATGTGAGGAGCAGACTTTTGAAGAAGGAGATTGGGTACTACGAAGGGTTCCAAAATACCAAGGAAATTGGAGATGGGAAATGGGGCCAAACTGGGAAGGTCCATACGTCATCACTAAAGTTATTGGGCATGGAGCCTACAAATTACAAACCAAGGAGGGAAAACAAGTTCACAACAGCTGGAATGCAATACATCTAAACGATTCTCCCGGTAATGATTACATACTATTGTTTAAATTTAACGTTATGCTTGTGTAATTTGATTCGACGTTTAAAAAAGAAAAAAAAATAGTCAAAAGTTTTTATCATGATCAAACAAAATATTAAGTACAAGAAAGTCGGTTATACAATTAAAAGTTTTCAAGCTACATCCGGGGCAGGAACATCTTGAACTGGTTCAGCAGCTACAATCTCCATCGGCTGGCATCTTCCTTTTCCTTCCCCTGACCTTCTATTTTCTCCTCCACAACTTCAATCGCCCTCTCCTCACTTTCAGGGCCAATCAGCATTTCAGATTCTTTGCTCTCCTCCCCAACCTTCTTCGACTCAATCTCCTCACCCTTCCCCTCTTCACTTCTTCGTTTGTTGAAGAATGCCTGATTGAAATGATCATACTCTTGAATCCATTTTTGTGGCTCCCAAGAACCAGTTCTTCCTTCGATGAAGTCTTTCATCAAGTCACTCCTCTCTTTCATCATGGATTCAAGAGCAATCCCTTCAATCTGCTCGACAAGGGCACTATTCTCCTTCTTTACGTTATCAAAGGCCGCCTTATAATTTTCATTCATCACTTCAGAAATCTCCTTCTCCATCTTGAGTGTGGCCTTCGTTTCCACCAGCTCTTTCGCCAATTCCAAATTCTCCTGATTTTCTTCTCAAAAGAAATCTTCATTTTAGCCATCTCCTTCCTCATAATCCCCATCGACTTCTCCATATCTTTTTGCTCCTCAGCATCAACTCCGCTTGGCGCTGCATGAAAAGACTGCACTCCATGGCCTGAAAATGTATATACGACTAAGCATCGTTCGACAAACTGTTAAAGATTTCATGTTTAAATCTATTTACCTGGTAATTCAATGCAGCCGACTTCTTCATTGCTTCAACAGCCCCAATTTGAGTGAGCCTTCGATCATCTCTTCCAACAGGAGGTCCTTAATAAAAGGATTAAGACTCGACGGGTCTGAAATTGCAGTCGACCCTGTGGGGATTTTTACAGTGATATTCTCAAAATCATCTTCAACTTCAGCTACCTTCCTCTTTCCTCCTTTCACAACAATTCCAGTCGACTTCTCCTTGATTGGTAGAATTTCAGTCGACTGAGGCTGAGGCAATTCAGGAACACTCTCCTCTGGTTCCTTCATTTTCAGCTTCCTGGCTTTTTCTACTCTTCAGTTCATCAATTGAAGCAACCTTAACTGGTCTCGACATTATGTCCTCTGCGCATAAAATTTCTCTTGGAGTTAAAGGTTTTATAAAAAACACCCCCCCCGTAGAGTGCATGAATCGACCAGGTAGAATGGATGACTTCCAATACTTGATTACAAAGTGCCAAAGGCGTAGATATACCTTCAGATTCGAAGATTTCTTTCCACACTTGTGTCTTCCTTAGTCTTCTTTCTACCAAAATAATCCTCCAATCTCTTCTTCGACAGGAAGAGTTGTAAGAAGCTTGGGTATTAGAAAGGATTTTGGGGGTTCTGTCGAATGACCTGTTTTGAAAGGACCTGCAAGACATATAACAAGTTGATTAGCTGCATACGACAATCAGTATTAAATTACATCATTATATAGAAAGTATCGATACTCACTAATTAAACTCCAGTACTCAGAAACACGACCCATTCCAGTCGACCCAAAAACCCCCTCATTCCTCACGAAGAAGTAATCAGACTGCCAATTACCCCTATCGTTTGTCGGCAAACCCATTATTAACTGTTCTCTCTTTCGACGAAGATACAAAGTATACCTCCCTTTCTCGGTTAAATGCTATTTCAAGTAGTATGAATATGCGATGTCCTTCACTCCAAAAAGTAAACCTTTTTCGAAAGATAAGCATTCAATCGACAACAGAATCCTCCAAGCATTAGGCATCAACTGCGAAGGAGCAATCCCATAGTGATCTAAAACCTCCCAAGCTAACCTTGGAATAGGAAACCTGAGACCATCAGTAAAGGGCCGTACATAAAATCCAATCCACCCGTCCACTTTGTAGTCTATCCTTTCAGTCGGCAAAGGAACCCTTAATTCCATCGACTTTGGAAATCTATATTTACACCTAAGCTCCATTAGCAGACTTTCTGTCATTCGACTTGCTGGGTTTTTGTTAATAAATTGGTCGGTTCACTTGTGCTAACCGGACCACTCGACTCCCCTATTGCTGCTATTGGACCTGATGGGAATCGCAAGCATAGGAACTTGGCTCGACAAAACAGTAACTGGTCCTTCTTCAAAGAATTCTTGACGCGCCCATTCCCTCATTGATGCCTCTTCAGTGGGTTCACTCGACGACTCTTCTACATATGTATCAATTTGCTGGCCTAAGCTATCTAAGGAGTCTCCATTCGACATTTTTCACTAATTAGCTGATAAACAAAAATTTTCTAGGGATTATGTTTCCTAAAGATCAAACTCACTACCAATTCTCCAAACAAGATTCCACCAAACTAACTTAGTTTCAAGAGATCAAACTACGTAAATTAGCTAAGAAAAGTTTGAATCTACTCTAGAACAATGAAAGGAAATGAAGAACATGAAGAAGGTTATGAAGAGTACCTTAGAAACTTTGAAGCTTTCTCCCAACTCGCTGATAAGTGTGAATGAAGCAAATGAGCCTACGAAGCCACTCTTATACTACTTTGAGGCGGTTTATTTTCCCGCCAAAATGACGCCTCGTATTTGCCGTTAGGTTTTGCTCTATTTGATGACACGTGGAAAACCTAGAAATCTTCACCATCTCCTGGATTCATATCGAGTCAAGTAAACTCCTGAACCACCGTTTGGTTCAGTCGACAAGGGACATTCCCCTAGACTCAAGTCAGGTAAACTCCTGAACCACCGTTTGGTTCAGTCGACAAGGGACATTAACCTAGACTCATGTCGAGTCAGGTAAACTCATGAACCACCGTTTGGTTCAGTCGACAAGGGACATTCCCCTAGACTCATGTCGAGTCAGGTAAACTCCTGAACCACCGTTTGGTTCAGTCGACATGGGACATTCCCCTAAACTCATGTCGAGTCAGGTAAACTCTTGAACCACCGTTTGGTTTAGTCGACAAGGGACATTCCCCTAGACTCATGTCGAGTCAGGTAAACTCCTGAACCACCGTTTGGTTCAGTCGACAATGGACATTCCCCTGGACTCATGTCGAGTCAGGTAAACTCCTGAACCACCGTTTGGTTCAGTCGACAAGGGACATTAACCTAGACTCATGTCGAGTCAGGTAAACTCCTGAACCACCGTTTGGTTCAGTCGACAAGGGACATTCCCCTAGACTCATGTCGAGTCAGGAAAACTCCTGAACCACCGTTTGGTTCAGTAGACAAGGGACATTCCCCTGGACTCATGTCGAGTCAGGTAAACTCCTGAACCACCGTTTGGTTCAGTCGACAAGGGACATTCCCCTGGACTCATGTCGAGTCAGGTAAACTCCTGAACCACCGTTTGGTTCAGTCGACAAGGGACATTCCCCTAGACTCATGTCGAGTCAGTAAACTCCTGAACCACCGTTTGGTTCAGTCGACAAGGGACATTCCCCTGGACTCATGTCGAGTCAGGTAAACTCCTGAACCACCGTTTGGTTCAGTCGACAAGGGACATTCCCCTAGACTCATGTCGAGTCAGGTAAACTCCTGAACCACCGTTTGGTTCAGTCGACAAGGGACATTCCCCTGGACTCATGTCGAGTCAGGTAAACTCCTGAACCACCGTTTGGTTCAGTCGACAAGGGACATTCCCCTGGACTCATGTCGAGTCAGGTAAACTCCTGAACCACCGTTTGGTTCAGTCGACAAGTGACATTCCCCTAGACTCATGTCGAGTCAGGTAAACTCCTGAACCACCGTTTGGTTCAGTCGATAAGGGACATTCCCCTGGACTCATGTCGAGTTAGGTAAACTCCTGAACCACCGTTTGGTTCAGTCGACAAGGGACATTCCCCTAGACTCATGTCGAGTCAGGTAAACTCCTGAACCACCGTTTGGTTCAGTCGACAAGGGACATTAACCTAGACTCATGTCGAGTCAGGTAAACTCATGAACCACCGTTTGGTTCAGTCGACAAGGGACATTCCCCTAGACTCATGTCGAGTCAGGTAAACTCCTGAACCACCGTTTGGTTCAGTCGACAAGGGACATTAACCTAGACTCATGTCGAGTCAGGTAAACTCCTGAACCACCGTTTGGTTCAGTCGACAAGGGACATTCCCCTAGACTCATGTCGAGTCAGGTAAACTCCTGAACCACCATTTGGTTCAGTCGACAAGGGACATTCCCCTGGACTCATGTCGAGTCAGGTAAAACCTGAACCACCGTTGGTTCAGTCGACAAGGGACATTCCCCTGGACTCATGTCGAGTCAGGTAAACTCCTGAACCACCGTTTGGTTCAGTCGACAAGGGACATTCCCCTGGACTCATGTCGAGTCAGGTAAATTCCTGAACCACCGTTTGGTTCAGTCGACAAGGGACATTCCCCTGGACTCATGTCGAGTCAGGTAAACTCCTGAACCACCGTTTGGTTCAATCGACAAGGGACATTCCCCTGGACTCATGTCGAGTCAGGTAAACTCCTGAACCACCGTTTGGTTCAGTCGACAAGGGACATCCCCCTGGACTCATGTCGAGTCAAGTAAACTCCTGAACCACCGTTTGGTTCAGTCGACAAGGGACATTCCCCTGAACTCATGTCGAGTCAAAGCATACTCCTGAACTGGAGTTTGGTTCAGTCGACTACGAACATTCCCTTGGACTCATGAACTCCTGAAACTCTATTTCAGTTCGGTCAAAGACACGTACTCCATGACCCTAGATAAATCAGATGCATGCAAACAGAAACCCACATTTTTGTATATATTTTGGTACGACATTTGGCAGAAGGTAATATACTCTTACGCTCTTTTTTCACATACGACACGGATAAATATACTCTCTAAAACAAAAGTTCTTTGACTTAGAGAGTAAGGGACAAACTGTATGGGCCAAATTTGGTCCAAGGGTAAAACTGTCTTTCACCTTAAAGCCCATCAGCGTGTTAGGCCCGAAAATAAGGACCAAAGCCCAAAGAATTATGTATTATTTGATTACAATTAAATCATAAACTAACAAAAAGCATGACCACTCCACTTAACCTAATTCTAGCATTAATCACCCACCACTCCACCACTCCACTTAACCTAATTCCAGCATTAATCCTCACTTACTCCAAAACCATTACCAAATACACCAACATCAGATCATGTTTTATCTATAAATATGAAAAGAATACGGGAAGAATTCATTCAAGTCTCATTTCTCTCACCTTAATACTTCAAGCTCTCAATCCTTAATCCTCTCATATATTACACGGCCCTCACGGCCAAACAAAGGAAGTAGAGGTAATATTCAACCTTACTTTCCTACTTTACAAATTTATTTCATGCCACTGACTTGGGCGTCGGAGTATACCCGGTATCCACCACACCGGTGGTAGCCTACTCTCGTCCACTCTACTTTGTTTTTTGCAGGATTGCTAGTGCCCAACTTACAAATTCTGATTGAGGACCCTTGGCGAATTTCGGAGTCCACATATACAAATAAAGCTTTTAATTAGTTAAAGTAATTAAGGTAAAGCAAAATTGAATTATTTGGTTAAAGTAACTAAATAATTCATAAATGTAACTTAATTACTAAATTTGGTGAGATTAATTTTAACCTTGGTTAAGTTGCTTTTTGATATATGTAGTGTAGGGAAAAGATTCCCTGATACCATGGTTTGTTAATTAATGGCTTGGTTTCGTATTTTGGTTTTCTTTGATTTTAATTAATAAAAAACAAAAAAAAACAAAAAATCAATTGTTTTTCTTCTCTGTGTGAGCCACTGCCGAAACAAAGTGAAAAGTAACAAAAATTATTTTTGGTTGTTTACTGCTTCTCACCCTCTGCCGAACAACAACAAAGAGAAAGAGTTGATTTTGCTCTAAAAAATCCAAGCCATTATTCTCACTAAATATTACCCAACAAATAATCAAAACCATAGAATTAATCCCTAAGTGTTAAGGGTTAATCTATGCTCTTGAAATTTATTTTTTCCTAGGGTTCAAGAGTTGAATTTTGGGGAAAAGTTGGTTGCCACTCTTGAGTGATCAAACCACCTTTTGATCACCAAGATTTGTTCATAGAGGAGTTCAATTTGGTGGAGTTTGAAGGAGTTCAAAGCTTGAAGATTTGGAAAATCTTGGAGGCAAAGATTCAACAAATTGGCAAGGGTTAGAAGCTTGTTGGTAAAATTTAATTTGTAAATTTTATTGTTCATTTTATTGTTGATTTGTTGATGTTTATTGTTGAAAAAAATTGTTGTGGATTTGTTGGATAAATTGGAAGCATGTATGTGAGGATATGAAACATTCAAGTATTGGAAGAATTAGTATATAGTTGATGTATTAATTTTTGTATACTTTGAATTATTTTCAAGTGTTTGAAATAATTTTTAGATGCTTAGTTTAATTTTTCAAGAGTTGATAAATTGATTTAAGTGTGTTGAAATTTTTAAATGGACTTATGGTAATTTTTAATGCATGAAAATGTTTTAATGCATTGGAAATTTTAAGTTTGTAATTAAAAAATTTGCCCACTATTTTAAGGACTGCCGAAAAAAAAAATTATTCGCTCGGGATTTGATCTCGGGTGGATTTCGTTGCGCTCGGTTTTGTCCGTTCCTCACTAAACAAGTGGTATCAAAGCGATACGTGCTTCTAATTGTTCATGTTCCTTACTATTTTTCTCAATGTTATAAAATACCCATGCATACATTTAATTATGAATTACATGTTTTAGGCATTTTTGGACATGTATACATTTTATATATTTGTATGCATTTGACTTTGGAAAAATCTCTACGCTAGATCATTAAGTGTCATTATTTTAGTTGAAAATATGACATGGTCCGGCTTGTCTATACGGTGTTAGTGAAACCATTGTGATTATTCCCAATATTGCTAAAGCGTGAGGGATTGGTTATAATGTTTTGTACTATTCCGGTTAAGTATGAGATGAGTCGAATTTAAGATAATATATTATCCAATATTGCTAAAGCGTGAGGTTAATATTAGTATCTTACTTTCGGCGATAGACAAGTTGATCTAAAAATTGAACTATCCAATATTGCTAAAGCGTGAGGATGAGATTCGATTTAGGACCGAATGTAAGAGTTGCATGAGATGCAATTGACAATAATTGTCTACCTTCTCGAATTTACAATGGTCAATATTGCTAAAGCGTGAGACTTGCGTAAATGTCAAGAAGGATCTACTTTGCATTGTGAGATTTAAGAGTTAAATTTATGTATTCTTGTTTATAGAGATTATAAAGAATATGTAAAACAATGTGAGGGCACTTATAGAAAAAGTAAATCCATATTCTATTTAGTGTTTTATCATGTTATTTAAATATTAATTTCTGCTTTATTTTATCCTTGTGTAGACAGAATGTCTGTGTCAAACCCGCTTTCGCATATACTTGATACGCATAAGCTCCAGGGTGCTGTTAACTATAATGTTTGGCTTATGAATCTCTGTATTCTTTGCCAAACGGAGCAACTTGAATATGATCTAGATCGTCCAATGCCCGTAAGGTTTTCGGATGATGCTTTAGATGAAGAACGTGAGATGTTCAACAGATGGAAGGATGATGATCAGAAAGTCCGGTCATACATCTTGGGATCTATGGTACCAGAACTACAGAGGAAGTACAGGCCGATGCTTGATTCGGATCCATCTTGTTGCATTTGAAGGAACTATTCAGTGATCGACCTCAGGTAGAGATGTATATGGTGGCTGTCGAGCTTTTTCATACTTTCCTCCGGAGGGAAAACCTGTTAGCCCCATATGATGAAGCTAATAGATTGTATTGAAGATATTGGTGGCAATTTGGGTCAAGATTCGTTTATTCGCTCGATTCGATTCCATTTAAAGTGAATATGGATTTGGAAAAATGGATTCGTTTAATAAATGGGTCAATTCGATTCGATTCGTTTAATAAATGGATCGAATCCGAATTTGATCTCATCAATTCGTTTATTCGTTTAGGATTCTTTTATTAAACGAATCATAAATGAATCGAATTCGAATCCAATTCGTTTAGCATCCGCTTAATTATATTACAAATTTACCCTTTTTTATTGATTATAATTATTAAACGCAAATGTTATTTTAGTTATTTTATATATTTTACCTAAGTATATAAAGTAAAAACTAAACCTAAACCTAAAATCTAAACCAAATGCCGCCTCTGCCTCTCCCAATCAAACCTAAACTCTCAACTCAATTTTCTGTCCTTTAGGTTAATGTTGGCGCTACTTTTGTTGTCAAACAATATTTTTTTTTTTGGGTTGGCTGGCTCAAGAACTTTAGATGATGTTGTGGTATTGTTTACTAGTTTTGGGTATCGCTAGGCGCAAGCATGCTGGATTCTTTCCTTTTCTGTTCTATTATGCAATTCTTTTCTTTTATGTTTTGTTCTACTCTTGTTTCTTTACTTTGTTGTTCTGTACTTTTTTTTTTCTTTTTTGCTATAATTTTTGTTTATTTACATTTGTGATTATTTTAGTTGTTGAATAATGACATATTTACATGAAAATGGAGTTAAATGAAAGTGATTATGTAATTGATGATGAAGATTATGAAGATTTTTAAGATTTTTAAGTATGAAGATTACAGGAAAATGGAGACAAATGAAAGTGATTATGAAGATTTTTAAGTATTAATAAAAATGCTTCTCTGAACTCTTAAGCATTATAATGTAATTGATTATGTAATTTGAAATTTGGAGCTTGTTGTAAGGATTTTAAACTATCACAATGAACATGTTATTAAATATGATATGAGTATTTATATTTTGTATTTTAATTTGATTAAACGAATCGAATACGAATATTCGATTATTAAACGAATCAGATGTGAATAGTAAATGAATAATAAATTCGTTTCGATTCGTTTGATTTATGTAAACGAATAAACGAATCGAATACGAATATTCATTTATTAAACGAATCGAATCTGAATCCTAATATCATGATTCGTTTAATAAACGAATCGAATTTGAATTTAGTATATTACAATTCGATTCGTTTAGAATTCGTCACGAATTCGATTCGTTTATTCGTTTTGCCACCCCTAATCGAATAGCTCGAAAGGATGGATATTCCTATTGACAATCGCCTCAGGAATAATGTGATTCTCGCGTCTCTTCCTAAGTCCTTCAAGGACTTTATCGTTAACTTTTAACATGCATAAGATGCTTCCCACCTATTCTGAGTTGCACAATATGTTGCTGACAGCTCAAGATAACATGAATAAGAATAGTTCTGCATTCATGATCACTGGTGCTTCTTCTTCTGGACCTTCTCAGGCTTCTCAAAAGCTGGCTTGGAAGAAACAGAAAAAGAAGAAGAAAATTAAAGGTAAAGGTCCAAAGGTTGCTTCCGCAGGGGTTTCTAAACCGAAGGTGAAGACATATGTTGCAAAAGGAAAATGTTTCCAATGCGACATGATTGGACACTGGAAACGCCAATGTCCGTAATATTTAGCTTCTTTGAAGAAAGCTCCCTCGGGTATTTGCTTTCCTATTATTGACATTACACTTGCTTTTGATTCTAGTTCAACTTGGGTGTTAGACACCACTTGTCCTTCTCATATCTGTAATTCGTTACAGGATCTGAGGGTAACTAGAAGACTAAAGCCGAGAGAGATCCAGCTGCGAGTAGGGAATGAAGATTCTCTACATGTTGAAGCAGTATGAATTTTATTTTTGAAACTCTCTGATGAATGTAATATAACACTTAATAGCTATTATTTTGTGCAGACTATGATATGACAAATCATCTCACTTCATGTACTTGACAGCGAAGGATTTCATATAAATATTAAAGATGGTCTTTTGAATTTATATGATAATATGAATGTTTTGCTTATTTCATGTCCCATGGTTGATGGTCATTACATTCTAACAAAAAGTCGTGATGTCTTTAATATAGAGAAATCTAAAAGGAAAAGATCGGAAGAAATAAATAACACAGAACTTTGGCATATGAGATTAGGTCTGTTGGACAATTATGACCCAAAGCATCACTATTTGTACATAACATGGTGTTGTTGTACAAATTAACTATATGACAAAAGAAATTACTCTTTTATCATTTGTAATTAGATTACCGGGATATATAAATGATAAAAGTCCATATGATTAGTTCTAAATTAATAAGATATGAGACAATATCAATCCATGAAGGTTTAATCATTAAAACATCCCTAGTCGGAGTATTATCGAGATTAGACATCGATAATGCGGAATAGACTAGTATTACACTTGTGCGCGTTGTGGGAGCATAACGATATAGTTCTCATATATTTGGGTATTGGATTCTCATGCAAGTGTAATAAGAGGTTGTGTTTACCGATGGTACGGAAACAGCTTCGCTCTGGATAGACCCCTCAGAATTCCATTGGTAGTATGACTATGTGTCTATGGAAGTCCGAATCAGGGTAGGTGTATTTGGTCTTAACCTGAGACTTACATCGCTAATACTTGCGACAATCAATATACTTTGGTTTTGGTCGTCCGGGGATTTAACAGGTTCTGTGTACGCCTCTTATGGGTATATTGAGAATCGTAGTGTATTGGATGTGATGTCAAGATGGAAGTATCACTTCAGTCATATGGAGATGATGGTCACGTAGGATACGGAACTGGTGCTCTTATATGTTGCAGCTATCAGGATAGGTCATGTTTATCTGATTATAGAGACTAGTTACCAGAGATCCGATATGTGCTTCGTACGGGGCAGACACAATTCCAGCCACAGGCCTAGCACGTGACATCCGATACTGGATCGCAATATGCAATACTACATATACTACGCCTGATATAGATTACATATTACTTTGAGAATATTTCTAGAGAATTGGGTAGGCACAATGCTTGCTAAAAGCCAACCATGTCTTGTAAATCGGTAAAAACGTAGTACTAGGTACATACGTGTTCGGATAGTCCAACGACCGGATTTACTGCCAACATATCCGGGGATCTCATTGGTCGCTTCCCGAAGATTCAACGATGACGTATGACTCACACATTATTAATCTGGGATTAATAAGTAGAGAGAGAAAAATAATCTATGATTAATTGCGGAGAAATTTTATCTGGGATAAAATATTATTTAAAGAGAGAGAACGATTAATTTAGAATTAATCGATAAAATAATATATTCGATATATTAAACGAAATTAGATTTCGACGCGGAATTAAAATTAGATTTTAATTCGGGCTAACGAGTTAATTTAGAATTAATTCGTTAGCGACATGAATAATAATTTTGCTAGGCATAATTATTTAATTAAATTTTATTTAATTACGTCGCAACGAAAAATTCGTTAATTCAGAATTAACGAACCCGAGCCCGGAATGTGTTTGCGAGGCCACTCCGATTTTGAATCAAGTGCGGTTACAAATCACATCGCAAGTCACTCACATGTCACATCCACTTTTTGTGATGTGTTCATGTCACCTTTTTGGTGATGGAGGTGGTTGAGAGCAATTAATGCTCTTTTCCCTCCAAATTGCTTTTGGAAAGCATATACCAAAATGTGTGTAGGATTTTGTGATTAGGTTTAAGAAACCAAAAACAACATTTCTCTTCCTCTCTCTCCTCATTCGGCCTTGGAGCCATTTTCTCTCTCATAAGTTCTTGGCTTGGCCGAGAACAAGAAGAAGCAAATAGAAAGATTTGTGGCAATTTTTCAATGATGTTAGCACATCCAATGGTCATATTCAAAGATGATAGGGAAACCCATTCAGGAGCATGGAATCTATTCACAAAGCTTGGAGCTTGGAGCACAATGAGAGGCATGACCGAATCCATGGAGCACAAAATGGAGCTTGGCCGAGAGCTTCAAGAAAATTTTTGTTGTTTTCTTCGCATCGCAAAAGCCGATCAAAGTGAGTATTCCGCAACTTTACTTTGATGTATTCACACTTTTCATAGCTTAATTTGATCTTGGAAGACCTAGAAAACCCAACAATGGTATCAAGAGCCTTGATTAAACATGAAATTAGATTTAGGGTAAAATTGGGTAAAATTGATTTGAGCATGATTTGATGAAATTGATTGTTTGAATATGCTTGAATGATGATAACTTAGAGTTATGCATGATCAATTTGATGAAAATTGAATTGGATTAATTTTTCCCCAAATAGTAGGCTTGGCCGAAAATGTGTGATGCCCTAAAGTCATGGTAATTTTGTTTTTTGATCATTGGATGAGTTGAAAGACTTGGGATAAATTGATTTGTGATTTAATTGGATTGAAATCAAATTTAATTATGAAAAATCCCAAATTACCGTGAGCATAAAGCATGGAAATGAATGATTTTTGATTCAATAATGTTGGACATGTTTGTGATGAATGATTCATGATTAGTTATGTGGTTGGTGTATTTTGGAAATGTTAATTTGACTAATTAATTATGGTTAAAGCACTTTAGTTAATTAAATTGTGAAATTTGGAATTTTAGAATTTAATTAGTTGGGCTAAATTTGGAATTGGGCTTAAAATGTTGTATTTGGGCTTAATGGGCTTGGTTGAGCCAAGTTTGGTTTAGGTTAATTGGTTGGATCCAATTGGGCCCAAAACCATATCCATAAAGTCCAAATATAATATAATGGACCTTTAAAATTTTAATTGGGCCTAATGGGCCTAAATTGATTTTTGGCAAAAGGGTGATTCCTTATTGGGCTTTGGTTGCCAAAGTCCATGCCTTATAAATTAATTGAAAGCTCATTGGACTTTAATTAAATTGACATTGGATGTTAAATTGGGCTTTGAGACCCGTAAAGATTAGATTTAGAATCTAAGTCGCAAAAGCTCATTAATAAAGTGTAATTATTTAATTTGGAATTAAAAAAGAATTAGTATTGACTACAAATTAAATTGGATTTAATGTTGTAGTTTAATATAATTCAAGAATTCGTACTTTGAGTACTTATTCTTAAAACGAGTTGGACTCGCGCAATCAAATCGTTGTTTGAACATTGGATGGTCATTAATTTCAGATTAATTAATGGATTAGATTGATTGATAACATGCTTTGTGTGAATACATGGATGTGATGTATGAATAATGTATATCAGATGGATATTAGATGGGTGAGGGCAATTTTGGAAATTTTTGTAATAAAATTATAATTTATTAAATTGGACCTATGTGTCCAGCCTATTACCTCTTGACTCTTTGTATTTCTCTTCTCACCTATTCCCCTCAATGTAAATGAGGTTTTTAGAAGTGTTATGTAATTGGGTAGAAGTAAGAATTTTTTTGCTAGCGGGAGAGAGGAAATGGAGAGATTTGTTATAGGAACAAAATGTTTTATATATCCATCCGCATATCATTATTAATTTATTTATCGCGCCTTATTATGCTTTTAGAATGCATGTTTAAGGGTGTATGATGAGACCTAATCAAAGATAATTAATTGGTTGCCAATTATGCGAAAAACCATCAACATATATTAAGCGTTTTTCCTTCCATTGAATGATTCATTCTCAAGATCCAAGATTGGCACTGGTTTGTTGGCCAAAGTCAATACCTTTGTCCATCGCGGATGTGTTTGAATCATGAAGGCTTTGTTCCATATCGCATGTCTTGTCCAAGTTGTGATTTGTTGGCCAAAGTCAAGATCATTTCTTGTCCATCGACATCGATTACGAAACTTTCTAAGGTCAATGGGTTTTGCTTAACTGGAATCATTAAGTTTGTTGTGCCAAAGCCAATGCTTAATTGATTCAGAGGAAAAAGGTTATGGAATATATTGGAATATATTAGATATATGTTTCGGACTTGGATGTCCACCTACTGGATCTAGGAATTGGATGAGATCCAATTGATCTTAGAGATCTACCTAGTTAAATATCATACAATTTGTTGGCCAAAGTCAAGGTTGTGTGTTATTTATCGGGATCTAGCCCACTAGGAAACAGGGTTTCCCGAGTACTCAACAGAGGGTTAGAGGCTCGCCGAAAAATAGTGGGAGGCAAGTATTAAATTTGTAATTTCGTTTAGATACTTGACAATACGCGCTCATTTCATTTTTCGTCAATACATAAATATATATTAGTTGGACTAATATTTAATCGTTGTTTTAATTAAACAGTTGGACTGTATTCAAACTACTTCAAATTATAGTTGATTATATAATTGGATTATAGTTTAACTAATTAAATTATAGTTGATTATATATTCAGACTATAGTAATCATTATAATCAATAGTACCTGAAATCGTTGATTGGATAGTTGGACTATAGCAATAAAGATAAATGAAAGATTAGCGTTTAAAACATAATCCTGGGTTATAATGTCATTAAACGGCTTTAATTTTCAGATTGGGAATAAAACCTCAGAATAGTCCTGGGAACTGAGAAGTTATTCTATTTGATAGAAAAACCTCTTGGGCCTAAGCCTGGAGTTGAGCAAATAGTAGAACATGATCTTTGGAAGATTCATGTAATGATAACCTTAGTGCTCAATCCTTTATACTAGATGCAATGAAACTTTAATTCCGTCGTCAGAATTAAGGATTAGATCCTTGTACCATGATGATGCAATTAAAGATCTTCATAGATCTATTCTTAGATCTTAGAAGTACTAATTGCATAAGAAGCTCTTTAGCTCACGTATGTCAGAGGGTACATCTGTCGAGCACTAGGTGTCGCAGATGATTGCTGACATCGATCAGCTAGGTTAGCTGGGCATTACCTACGTGGCCGAGACTACCAAAAATTTGATCTTATAGTCTCTACCCGAAAGCTGGGGCAGGTTGATCGTGAACCAAGAGTAAACTCTTGGAGAGTTGATGGATATGCTCTATGAGGCAAAGCCAGAGCTTCTAAAAGAGGCAAAGGCAAAATCATCACAGTCTTCTAGGAAGACAAATGACATATCCCAAGATGTCTGCCTAAACTATGGCAAACGGGGTCACTGGAAGCGTGACTGCCGTATGCATAAGGCAGACGTGAAGGAATTGAAGAGGGGCAAGGCTCCGGCTTCAAGTATGTTTGTCATAAATATGTTCACTATTAGTTTCAAAATTGGATATTTGATACTAGATGTGGTACATAAATATGTATTGATGTGCAGAATCTGCTGATTAGTAGGAGACTGACTTCAGTTGAGATTTATCTACGAATCGCAAACGGGACGAGAGTCGCTGTTTTAACCGTAGAAACCTAAGTTTAGGAACTAATCTTCGGGTGTGTACTTAAATTAGGAAACTGTTATAATGTACCTAGTTTGACTAGAAACATTATCTCTATATCAGAGGATAACTCGTTGCGGGTATACTTTTATATTCTAGAACACTAAAGTGTTTTATTTTATAAAGATGATATTGAGATAAACACACATTAGATATGAATAACATATTTATATTTAGAATATAAATGAATCTCAAACGTATGACATGACAAAAAAATATCTCAAACTGATTTGATCAGATGAGACTTATTTGTGGCATTGATGTATGGGACACATAAACAAGACTCATATATCCACACTTTCGAAGAGTGGATACTAGGACGGATTTGATCCTAATCAAATGATGTCTACGAATCTAGTTTATTAGGCAAAATGCATAAAACACCTTTTACTTGGTAAAAGTACAAGTGCCATTGATCTGTTAGCCCTCGTTCATAGTGACGTAAGTGGGCCCATATCTAGCTAGGCTAGAGGTGGATATGAACACTTCGTAACCCTTACGGATGTGGCATCGCGTTATGGTTATGTGTTTCTTGTGAAACATAAATCAGAAACTTTTGATAAATTCAAAGAGTTTCGACACGAAGTAGACAAACAGATCGGCTAAAGTATTAAAACATCATGATTGGACAGTGATGAAAATACTTAAGCAATAAGTTTCTCAATTACTTGAAAGAGTAAAGTATTCTTTCAATATGGACTCCTCCCGGAACACCTCAATTGAGCGGTGTGTCCGAACGGAGAAACCAAATTTTGTTGGACATGATAAGGTTAATCATGAGTCGCTCTGAGCTATCATTTTCCTTATAGGGATACACATTATACAGTGCAAGACTTATTTTGAATAAGGTTCCATAAAAATCTGTTAGACAGACTTCATATTAGATATGAACATGAAAGAAACCAGGTTTTCTAATTCCTGAAGATTTGGGTATGATAGGCATATGTTTGGATGATACCAAACGAGAACCCAAATCGGATAAGTGCCTAATTTGTAGATTATCCTAGGATAACCAAAGTATAGTACTTATACAGCTCACAAGAGAACAATGTAATTGTTGCTCGCCATGCGGATTTCCTAAGAGGAATACCTATATACAGTGGTAAGTGGGAAGAAAGTAAAACTAGATGAAAATAAGAGTAATACTGTTCCAGACACCGATTCCTTAATGGAACACAAACAGTTCATCTGGGATGAAACTGTACCACAATCTTCGAATACACAAGAACCGCGTAAATCAGAGAGAGTCAGAAAACAACCTAGGAGGTATGGGTTTCTGATCTCACCTCATGAAGATGTCAATCTTATTGAGGAAGACGAACCGACTACGTATAAGGAAGTGATACAAGGTATCGACTCCCTATTATGGCAAAGTGCCATGATATCCGAAATGAATTCCATATATACCAACCAAGTTTGGACACTGGTTGATGTACCGGAAGGCATTATGCCTATTGGTACTATATGTGTCTTCAAGGAAGACAGACATGGATGGCAACATACCAACGTACTAAGCTAGGCTTGTAGCGAAAAGGCATCGTTATCAACATTGTCTCGATTACGACGAAACCTTTTACTCGTTGCCATGGTTAAAATCCATTTGGATAATGCTTGCTAATGCTGCATGTTTCATTTATGAAATGTAGCAGCTGAACGTCAAAATCACTTTCCTTAAACGGAAACCTTTTGGAAGATGTTTACAACATCCTGATGGTTTTGTCGTACTAAAACAAGCAAACAAGGTTTGCAAGTTAATTCGATCCATTTATGGATTGAAGCAAGCATTGCGTTCTTGGAATCAGCGTTTTGATGTAATCATAATGGAATATGATTTAATTCAAAACAAAGAAGTGGGAGCACACTGACAATGATTGTCCTATATAATGATGACATGTCATTTCTTGGAAATGACTTCCATAATACAATCGTGTGAAAGCTTGGCTTTCATGAAATTTCTCCGTAGACTTCTTAGGAGGAACAACCTTTATTCTAGGAATAAGGATCTACTAGGATAGATCTAAAGGTTGTTGGCACTCTCCGAGAACTCGTACATTGAAATATATGTACGCGACCTGGTGTCTCATATGCTTTGAGCATATGGAGTCACAATCAGGCCAATCCAAGTGATAGTCACTGGATTGATGTTAAGAACATCCTTAAGTATCTTAGATGAACTAAGGATGCTTTCTTAAACTATGGAGAAGGAGAACTTGAAGTGACTGGGTTCACTGCTGCAAGTTTCCAAACCGACAAAGACGACTGTAAGTCGCAATAAGGGTACTATACAGTTTGAATAACGGAACAGTGAGTTGGAATTTTCCAAGCAAGATACTGTTACCGAATAAACAACAAAAAATGGAATATTGCTGCAGTTGAGGCATCAATAGAAGCACTTTGGATCTTGATAATCCTAATTGGATTAGCAGTAGTTCTGTTAGCAGTTGAGCTAGGCTACAGCACAGGCTAAAGAATTAATGGTCTCATCAACGATCCGAGTAAATACTTCAACTATTCATCTGATTCGTTCGGATCATACATCGTGGCGATGTGATGATCGAATAAATCGCCTCAGATGATAACTTTGCAAATCCCCTGACGAAGGCAGTTTCTCAGCAGAAGTTTGAGCGACCCGTACATATTTCAAGTGTAGGACACTTGAGTGATTGGTTATAGGCCAAATGGGAGATTGTTGGACAATTATGACCCAAAGCATCACTATTTGTACAGAACATGGTGTTGTTGTACAAATTAACTATGTGACAAAGGAAATTGCTCTTTTATAATTTGTAATTAGATTACCGGGATATATAAATTATAAAAGTCCATATGATTAGTTCCGGATTAATAAGATATGAGACAATATCAATCCATGAAGGTTTAATCATTAAAACATCCCTAGTCGGAGTATTATCGAGATTAGACATCGATAATGCGGAATAGACTAGTATTACACTTGGTGCGTTGTGGGACATAACGACATAGTTCTCATATATTTGGGTATTGGATACTCATGCAAGTGTAATAAGAGGTTGTGTTACCGATGGTACGGAAACAACTTCGCTTTGGATAGACCCCCAGAATTCCATTGGTAGTATGACTATGTGACTATGGAAGTCCGAATCAGGGTAGGTATATTTGTTTGGTCTAACCTGAGACTTACATCGCTAATACTTGTGACAATCAATATACTTTGGTTTTGGTCATCCATGGATTTAACAGGTCTGTGTACGCCTCTTCTGGGTATATTGAGAATCGTAGTGTATTGGGTGTGATGTCAAGATGGAAGTATCACTTCAGTCATATGGAGATGATGGTCACGTAGGATACGAAACTGGTGCTCTTATATGCTGTAGCTATCGGGGATATTATGATTAGGTCATGTTTATCCGATTATAGAGACTAGTTACCAGAGATCCGATATGTGCTTCGTACGGGGCAGACACAATTCCAGCCCCAGGCCTAGCACGTGACATTCGATACTGGATCGCAATACGCAATACTATGTATACTACGTCTGATATAGATTACATATTCCTTTAAGAATATTTCTGGAGAATTGGGTAGGCACGGTGCTTTGCTAGAAGCCAACCATGTCTTGTAAATCGGTAAAAATGCAGTACTAGGTACGTACGTGTTCGGATAGTCCGACGACCGGATTTACTGCCAACATATCCGGGGATCCCATGGGTCGCTTCCCGAAGATTCACCGATGACGTATGACTCGCACATTATTAATCTGGGATTAATAAGTAGAGAGAGAAAATTAATCTAGGATTAATTACAGAGATATTTTATCTGAGATAAAATATTATTTAAAGAGAGAGAACGATTAATTTGGAATTAATCGATAAAATAATATATTCGATATATTAAATGAAATTAGATTTCGACTCGAAATTAAAATTAGATTTTATTTCGGGCTAACGAGTTAATTTAGAATTATTTTGTTAGCGACGTGAATAGTAATTTTGCTAGGCATAATTATTTAATTAAATTTGATTTAATTACGTCGCAACAGAAAATTCGTTAATTCAGAATTAACGAACCTGAGCCCGGAATGTGTTTGCGAGGCCACTCCGATTTTGAATCAAGTGCGGCCACAAATCACATCGCAAGTCACTCACATGTCACATCCACTTTTTGTGATGTGTGTCATGTCACCTTTTTGGTGATGGAGGTGGTTGAGAGCAATTAATGCTCTTTTCCCTCCAAATTGCTTTTGGAAAGCATATACCAAAATGTGTGTAGGATTTTGTGATTAGGTTTAAGAAACCAAAAACAACACTTCTCTTCCTCTCTCTCCCTCATTCGGCCTTGGAGCCATTTTCTCTCATAAGTTCTTGGCTTGGCCGAGAACAAGAAGAAGCAAATAGAAAGATTTGTGGTAAATTTTTCAATGATATTAGCACATCCAAGGGGTCATTCAAAGGTGATAGGGAAACCCATTCAGGAGCATGGAATCTATTCACAAAGCTTGGAGCTTGGAGCACAAAGGAGAGGCATGGCCGAATCCATGGAGTACAAAATGGAGCTTGGCCGAGAGCTTCAAGAAAATTTTTATTGTTCTTCGCATCACAAAAATCCGATCAAAGTGAGTATTCCGCAACTTTACTTTGATGTATTCACACTTTTCATAGCTTAATTTGATCTTGGGAGACCTAGAAAACCCAACAAGGTCATATATGCATAAAACGCCTAACCAAACTAGTTAAGGATGGTGTGATATCAGATCTAACCATAAAACCTTTACCAGTTTGTGAATATTGTATTAAAGGTAAAATGACCAAATCCTCATTTAGTGGTGTTGGACACCGTGCTAATGATTTATTGGAACTTGTGCATTCCGATATATGTGGTCTTATAAATCATGCTGCCATGGGTGGGTTTCAATACTTTGTAACTTTTATCGATGATTTGTCACGATATGGTTATGTGTTTCTTATGAAACATAAATCAGAAGCTTTTGAACAATTTAAAGAATACCGATTTGAAGTAGAGAAACAAATCGGAAAACTCTTGAAATGCCTTCGATTAGATCGGGGCGGTGAGTACATGAGCAGTGAGTTCGTGAATTATTTAAAAGAGAATGAGATTCTCGCTCAATATGCTCCTCCAGGCACTCCTCAACACAATGGTGTTTCGGAGATGAGGAATCGAACTTTAGTAGATATGGTTCGATCACTGATTAGTTTCACTGATCTACCAATATACTTATGGGGCCATGTGTTGGATAATTATGACCCATAGCATCATTATTTGTACAGAACATGGTGTTGTTGTACAAATTAACTATGTGACAAAGGAAATTGCTCTTTTATCATTTGTAATTGGATTACTCGGATATATAAATGATAAAAGTCCTTATGATTAGTTCCGGATTATTAAGATATGAGATAATATTAATCCATAATTTTTAATCATTAAATATCCCTAGTCGTAGTATTATCGAGACTGGACATCGATAATGCAGAATAAGCTAGTATTACACTTGTGCGTGTTATGGAAGTGTAACGACATAGTTCTCGTATATTTGGGTATTGGATACTCATGCAAGTGTAATAGGAGATTCTGTTTACCGATGGTACGGAAACAGCTTTGCTCTGGATAGACCCCTCGGAATCCCATTGGTAGTATGACTATGTGTCTATGGGAATCCGAATCAGGGTAGGTGTATTTGGTCTTAACCTGAGACTTGCATCGCTAATACTTGCAACAATCAATATACTTTGGTTTTGGTCGTCCGGGGCTTTAACAGGTTCTGTGTACGCCTCTTCTGGTATACTGAGAATCGTAGTGTATTGGGTGTGATGTCAAGATGGAAGTATCACTTCAGTTATATGGAGATGATGATCACGCATGGATACAGAACTGGTACTCTAAGTGCTATAGCCATCGGGGAAGTATGACTAGGTCATGACTTTCCGATCATAAAGAGACTAGTTGCTAGTGATTCGATATATGCTTCTCCTTGGGAGATAAAATTTGTTCCATTTTGTTCTTGCTACACATATGGGAGTCAAATGAAGGTGGTAAGGATACTCACCCATGAGTTTGGAACAACAAAAGAGCTTGGAGCTTCTTCAACATCCATGAAATTTTTTTTTGAAATCCTAAATCCGATCAATATAAGTATTCCGCAACTTTCTTGATTAATTCACACAATAATCTCGCTTAGAGATCCCGTGGCATGTATAGGACACTAACAATTGGTATCAGAGCGAGATCTAAGCTTGATTTGATTTTAGGGTTTGTAAACTTTAATTTGTGATTTTATGCTTGGAGTATATATTTTCTTAAATTGATGGTTTGGTTGAGCTTGTATGATGTTTAATTGGATTTGTGCATCATTGATTTTGTGATAAATTGATTAGATAAAAAAATACCCAAAATCCATGCTTGGCCGATTACTACCCTAGGAGAGCTCATGTTTAATTTTTGAATTAGACAATTGGATATGTTGATTCACATGAAATTGGATGTTAATTGTTGATTTAATTAGATTGAAATCAAAATTGGATGTTAATTTCATGTATTGCCGTGAGTATGAAGCATGTTGGAATGGATTGATTGTGCTTTAATTTGTGTTGGTCATAAATTAAAATGTTAAGCATGATTAATTAAATTAATTAGTGTTTTGGAAATACTAGATTACTTAATTAATTGTTTTTATTACACTTCAATTGAATTAATGTGTAATTTGGAATGATATATTAATTTAATTTGTTATATTTGTGCTAATGTGCTTGGTTGAGCCAAATTTTAGTCTTGGATTATATTTGGGCCTAAACCATTTCCATAAAGTCCAAAATATGACAATTGGACCTTTAATAAATTTAATTGGGCCTAATGGGCCAAAATTGATTTTATGGCAATAGGGTAATTCCTAAATGGGCCTTAACATCTTGGGTTTGATCCATAATGGCCAAAGCCCACACCAAAATAATTAATTAAAAGCTCATTGGACTTTAATTAAATAGTATTGAATACTAATTGGGCCTTTGAGACCCATTAAGATTGGATTTGGAATCCAAGTATTTAAGGCACATAAATAAGTGTAATTATTTAATTTGGAATTAAATATGAATTAGTATTGAATACAATTTAAATTGGATTAAAATTATAGTTCGATATAATTTAATAATACTTACTTTGAGTATTTATTCTTAAACGAGTTGGACTCACGCAAATTAAATTGTTGTTTGAACATTGGATGGTCATTAATTAAAGTTAATTAATTGGATTAGATTGATTGACAACATGTTTTGTGTGAATACTTGGATGTATGAATGAATAATGTATATCAGATGGATATTAGAAGGGTGAGGGCAATTTTGGAAATTGTTGTAATAAATTTAGAATTTATTAAATTGGACCTGCGTGTCCAGCCTATTATCTCCTTATCTCATTGTATTTCTCTTCTCACAAATTCCCTCAATGTAAATGAGGTTTCTTTAGAAGTATTATGTAATTGGGTAGAAGTAAGAATAGTGCTAGCGGGAGAGAGGAAATTGAGAGATTTGTTCTAGGAACAATTTGTTGTATATCCATCCGCATATCATTATTAATTTATTTTGCGCCTTATTATGCTTTTAGAATGCATGCTTAAAGGTGTATGATGAGACCTAATAAAAGATAATAAAATGGTTACCAAATCGCGACAAAAACCCTCATTTTATATTAAGCGTTTTCCTTCCATTGAGTGATTCTCTCTCAAGATTCAAGATTGACATTGGTTTGTTGGCCAAAGTCAAGACCTTTGTCCATCACGGATGTGTT
Organism: Zanthoxylum bungeanum; assembly: GCA_019454045.1. NCBI lineage: Eukaryota > Viridiplantae > Streptophyta > Magnoliopsida > Sapindales > Rutaceae > Zanthoxylum > Zanthoxylum bungeanum. Next base: position 56,872 of record SKCR01040889.1, on the reverse strand, counting down.
TGAATCACGAAAGTTTTGTTCCAGATCGTACGTCTTGGGCAAGTTGTGATTTGTTGGCCATGTTAGAGATATGCCCTATACCCAACTTGTGGATGGGCTATATATAAATGTATTTGTAATATTTTCATTAATTAATAAAATGACAATCTTTATTATACGTGTCTTACATAACTTATATGAATCATCAACACTGTAATAAAGCCCTTGGAGAAATAAGACGATGGCTTCCATGCCTTATGAGAATCATTACTCTTAAATGTTCATAGTCATAGTTTTGTGAATAATCTGGGCGTTCACAAAGCGAAGTGACTAGCATGATGATATGATCCGCCCTTAAGTGTGGTAGCCGATCTCATAGGCTACTAGTGGAGATCCATCCGCTTGGTGTATCATATGGATGCATGAGTTGCTCGTGTCCATCGAACTGACCACCGAAAGTTTTCATATGGAGTGTTTATCCCATGTGTCTGTGAGAACTCTTATGTATCGATTATATGACTAGTCCTTAGACTTGAGGTCTTTACAATCTTATGTGTGGATCAAATAACTTTGACATTCTCCTTCACTGGTTCAAAAGATCCGGTCATAAGGGTATGATTGGGTCATTTGTTGAAACATATGAAGTTTGTAAAGATACAACAGAGAATCTCCACTCTCTCGGATAATATTTTCTTATAAGAGTAGTATTCCAGTTCGCGGGTTGATATGTGTGATCAGTGCTTGAGATTGTGGCCACATCGTAAGGAACATGTGAGATTCTTGGGTTAGCAAGATTCATGACACTATCAACATCATACCTTTAACCATATGGGTAGACACTTTCTGTACCATAGGTCAATAGGTGGGGATACAGTGAGGCGAGAGATCGTATCATATGTAAATCGCATACAAAATGGGTATATATATCTTTCATTCTCATTTGGGGGCATTGGCATGTTGCTAGATGTCAACCTTGGTCAGTGAAATCGAATGACCATATGATCGGAGGATAATTTATGTTCGATTAAATTATCACGATTCATTTCATGTCCAACTTGAGGGGAACCCAAAAGGTCACACACAACAAAGTAGAAATCAATGGTTAACAGTGCACATTACATATTTAACAGCATATATGATTGATGTAGGAATTGTTCATAATTGGTTCAATATGTTTAATTATTGAACAGATCATTTATGAGGTTCCATAGTGGCTTAGGGATTGGTGAATGACGATAGGGGTACTTTGGGAATTGGAATAAATAGATAAAAAAAATTACTATTCACGTGAATATTAAAATTTTTTTTATTTGTTTTGTATTCCAATTCGGCCCAAACTCTTATTAGGGTTTATATAAGTGAGCAACTCTAAAGTTTAAGAGTAAGCCATTGATTTTGAGGTTCCTTAAGTCTAATTAACTAGAGGAACCTCGAGTTAAAAGTTTTGAGGTATTTGCCTAGGCTAGCACCAAGGGCAAAATACCCGTGCACTCAAGGCGTAGTCTTGCCGTTGAGTTTTGGCTTTGGTGTGTGCATCTTTCGAGGCCACACACTTGGGTGGTTCTTTGGAACGTGGAAGAGCTTGCTGAGTTCGAGAAAAACTTGTAGATTGGAGGAAGGACTGGAGGAGTCTTCGGTTCAATTAAGTCTTTTTCTTTCTTTATTTTAATTAGAGTTCTTATGATAGTTAGCATGTTTAGGTTTATGTTCTTTGCATGTTTTATGAGTTTTATGCTTAGAATATATAGTAACATGCCTAGGCTTGTAGAATAATAAAAACAAATGGGACTTGGGCAAAAGGGAAGCGGCATAATAATTTTATTTTTCCGCTGCGCACTCGCGGCCGCTTCCCAACAGTGGTATCAGTGCGCCGTTGTTGTTTTGATTAGTTCTCACTCATTTGAACTCGAAATTGGGTGTTTAAAAGCTCGTTGGAATGCTAACACCCTGAACTTAATTTTAGGCACAAGTTTTGCATGATTTGATTAAGATTTGAATTGTAAAATTGCATTTAAAGTTCACGCATCTGCAGAAAAACGTGAATAGTAAATTTATTTGAATAAAAGAAAAGCAATATCATAATTAAATATTAATCAAAGTTATTTAATGCCTAAAATAATTCCAACATATTAAAACTCATATGCTTGATGATTCTATGTATAATTAGAATTGGCATGATTATTTTAGGGTGCAATCATCTAGAGACTTTCTAAGAATAGAGAGTGTATTACTTATCCCTTAGCTAAGTAATTATTCCGTGATGAACTTAGAGATTTATTACCTTTACGGCTAATAAATATAAATCACTTGTTTATAATAAAAGACATATAAAAGATACAAGTGGGGTGAGACCAATGCGTTAATAAAACTTTCCAAACTAAAGTTAATTTAACCCAAGGTATTACTAGAGTTAGATAATGATTTGGTGTCTTCCTTCACTCACTACCTTTTTTATAGCCAAAAGGAAAAGCTGTGAAGACATCTAGATAATCACTTGTTTATTCCTGTCACAAGGTGATAAGAGCCTAAAAGGTAAGGGTATTTAAGAGAGTTCGTTCCACCCTCCCTCTGGGGAATTTTCAATGGAGGAATCCATTTGACAGTTATTCACTTAAACTTGCTAAAATCCTCAATAATAATTTAAGTCTAAAATTTACCTCCCATTGTAAAGTATAGACCCAAAGGGCTTAAACCGTATTGGCAGGACTAGGCTTTATCAGACTGACCAATACCAATTTTTCCCTAAATCCTACTATTGACAATGGTTTGACTTTTCTGAGTCATAAGACGCAGCGACCCTTAGGCGTGGTCTTATAACTTAGTGGCAAAGATTGAGTGTCCACAAGGACTAGCATAAGCTATGACATGTTTGATTGCCCAACCCAATGATCAAGGAATTGTGATTTATATCATAAATTGGTTTGGAACCTACCTAATTATCATATTTTATAACGATCGGCCCTAGTCGGAGTTATGAAATGATGATAATGGGATCCTTGCCCACAAGAAATCCATCATATTTGGGTTGATGCGATTTGCTTAAAATTTTAAAACAATTGAGTGGGAGCAACTTCATAATATTAAAAGCCCATGTTATTATGAAACATTAATGAAAACATATTCCTAATTTTAACATTCTCTTTTAACAAGTGGGTTAAAATATTTCACAAACATTCAAATGGTAAACATAGTATCACTTCGTTCCATCCTTGATGAGCATAAGCTCAAAGGGGATAGCTACAATGCTGGTTTAGAAACCTTAAAATTGTCTTACGACAAGAAAATATTTTCTATGTTCTTGAAAGACCATTTTCCCCAGAACCCGCAGAAGATGCTGACCAAAATACATTCGATGCTTGGAAGAAACACGTCGATGATGATGAGCAAGTAGTTTGCATAATGCTTGGCTCTATGTCAGATGAACTTCAGAAAGCTCACTAAGATATGGATGCTCAAACCATCACTTTTCACTTGAAGGAGTTGTATGCAAATTCCGTTCATACTGTGAGATTCCAAGTGTCATGTGCCTTATTCCAAACAATGTATAAGGAAGGATCTATTAGTGGACATGTGCTTAAGATGATTGGCTACATTGAAAATTTGGCCAACCTCGGGTTCATCATGGATCATGAGATATGTCAGGATCTAATTCTTCAGTCCTTACCAAAAGAATTCTCTAACTTTATTATGTAGTTTCATCTGTCTGATAAAGAAGCTACTTTAGCATAATTGCATAATCTGATAAAGCAAGCAGAGAAAAACTTGAAACTGGAGCTTAAAACCTCCGTCATGCTTACGGGTACGGACCTGAAACCACGAGGCCCAAAGAAAAATAAGGGCAAGGCCAAGGCTCCAGATCACCTAAAGCCCAATGGTAAGGTGGATAAGAAAAAGGGAAAAGGGAAATGTTTCTTTTGTGGAAAGAAGGGTCATTGGAATAAAGACTGCAGATCCTTGAAAGCCAAGGAAGCTAGGGAAGCCCAAGAGGCCAAGAAGCTCAATGCTTCAGGTATGTTGTATATGATTGAACTATATTCTCAAAACTCTGAACCTTCTACTTGGGTGCTTGATACCGGTTGTGGGACTCACTTTTGTAACAATGTGCAGGGCCTGAGAAATAGTATGAGACTCCGTCATGGGGAGGTTGACTTACGCATATGTAATGGAGCAAAACTGGCTGCATTGTGCGTGGGGACTTATTCATTAGTTTTGCCGAATGGTTTAGTTTTAGACTTTGAAGATTGTGTTTATGTACCTTCTCTAGTAAAGAACATCATTTCAATTTCTTCTTTATGTAATAAAGGCTTTTCATGCCTAATAAGTTGTAATTAATGTTCTATTTATTTCAATGAAATAAAATATGGAGATGGTATTTTGAATAATGGTATCTATGTCTTACAAACTAACAAAGAATGTTCAACCTCTAATATATACAACGTTAACTCGAATAATCTCAATGAATCACTTCTATGGCACAGTCGCTTAGGTCATATCAATGAAACAAGATTAACTAAGCTACATAAGGATGAGTATTTCAGACCCTTCAAATATGAACCTTATGGAACTTGTGAGTCTTGTTTACTTGGTAAAATGACCAAATTACCCTTCAAAGGTAAAGGACAGCGTGCAGCGGAGACATTAGAACTCATACACTCTGATGTATGTGGGACCATGTCAGTCACTGCTAGAGGTGGATTTCTCTACTTCATTACCTTTATCGATGATCACTCGCGATATGGGTATGTGTACCTTATGCGGTACAAATCTGAAGCCTTTGAGAAATTCAAAGACTTCAAAGCTGAAGTAGAAAAACAGCTTAATAAAAGTATTAAGTCATTAAGGTCTGACCGAGGTGGTGAATACTTAAGCAACGAATTTCAAGATTACTTGAGAGAAAAAGACATTGTTTCCCAGTGGACTCCTCCGGGAACTCCACAGTATAATGGGGTCTCCGAAAGGAGAAATCGAACATTATTAGATATGGTCCGATCAATGATGCCAGGCACGGATCTACCTCTTTCATATTGGGGTCTTTCTTTAGAAACTGCAATACTATTACTAAACCAAGTTCCTTCCAAGACTGTTAGTCAAACACCATATGAGTTATGGTCTGGGAAATGTCATAGTCTTAGTTATCTAAGAGTTTGGGGATGTGACGCATATGTCAAGCTCACACAAACTAACAAATTGGATGATAGGGCAATTAAATGTAAGTTTGTAAGATATGCCTTGAACTCAAGAGCATACGTGTTCTACGTCCCAAATGAACAAAGAACGATTGTCTCACGAAATGCTAAATTTCTAGAGAATGAATTCCTTCTCAAGAAATATAATGGGAGTAGACTTGACCTCGATGAGGTATGAGAAGAACAAACTAACATAGAACTAAACCTCAGGCCCCTCAAAAAGGCAGCGACGGAACAACCATAAGGTTATGAACTCAGAAGGTTTGGTAGGAAAGACATGACCTGAAAGATATGGTTTCCATATTGATGAGGAACATGATCAAGTCATTGATAATGACGATCCCACCAGTTATGACGAAGCAATGCGTGACATTGATTCAGTCAAGTGGCTTGAGGCCATGAAATCTGAAATAGACTCTATGTATAAGAATCAATTCTGGGACTTGGTAGATGCACCTGAAGGGATAAAACCCATAGGCTGCAAGTGGATTTACAAGCGTAAAACTGATGCAGAAGGAAACATCCAAACCTATAAGTCTAGGTTGGTAGTGAAAGGTTATAGACAAATCTAAGGAATCGACTATGAGGAAACCTTCTCGCCTGTTGCAATGATAAAGTCCATTCAAATTTTACAGGCACTAGCTGCACACTTTGATTATGAGATTTGGCAGATGGATGTCAAAACAGCTTTCCTTAATGGGAACCTCGTAGAGGAAGTCTATATGACACAATCTGAGGAGTTTGCATCTAAGGATGATCATAATAAAGTATGCAAGCTTAAACGATCCATTTATGGACTCAAGCAGCCTCCAGAAGTTGGAATATATGATTTGATGAGACACATCAAAGAATTTGACTTCATCAAAAATGTAGACGAGCCTGTGTTTACAGGAAAAGTAGTGGGAGTGCTATTGTATTTTTCGTATTATATGTCGATGACGTATTAATCATCGGGAATGATATTCCCATGATGCAAGCCACCAAGCAATAGTTATCTCAGAATTTCTCCATGAAAGATTTGGGAGAAGCAGCCTACATCATCGGCATTAAGATCTACCGTGATAGATCTAAGAGGTTGTTAGGACTTTCTCAATCTACGTACATGGATAAAGTTTTGAAAAGATTCAAAATGGAAGATTCCAAAAGAGGCAATTACCTACTTGTCATGGAATCAAATTATCTAAGGAGCAATGTCTACATACTCCTTCAGATAGAGAGTGTATGAGTATGATCCCTTATGTTTCAGCAATAGGATCGATCATGTACGCCATGCTATGTACAAGACCTGATGTCTCTTATGCTCTTAGCATAACGAGCAGGTATCAGACAAATCCTGGTGAGAAACACTGGGCAGCTATCAAAATAATCCTCAAGTATCTAAGAAGAACTAAGGATGTGTTCTTGACATACGGAGACTGTTCTGAGATGAAAGTCATTGGTTACTGTGATGCGAGCTTTCAGACCGATATGGATGACAGCAGATCGCAAATAGGATATCTGTTTACTTTGAATGGTGGTGCTGTCAGTTGGAAAAGCCTCAAAGCAGTCAACTACAGCAGGACTCCACCACTGAAGCCGAGTATATTGTAACATCTGAGGCAGCTAAAGAGCAGTCTGGATAAAGAAGTTCATCACGGAACTGGAAGTGCTTCCCGCGATAAAGAATGACATCACGATGTACTGTGACAACACATGCGCCATTTCTCAATCAAAGGAACCAAGTCCCACCAGAAATCCAAGCATGTACTCAGGCGATTTCATCTCATCAGGGAGATTGTTGAGAGAAAAGAAGTTATTATAGAGAAAATACCCACATAAGATAATATCTTGCAGATTCTCTGACTAAAAGGCTGATGACTCAACAAAAGCATGATAGGCACACCCGAGAGTATGGTGTCCAGATTCATACTAGTTGGCTATAGTGCAAATGGAGATTGTTAGGGATATGCCCTATACCCAACTTGTGGATGAGCTATATATACATGTATTTGTAATATTTTATTAATTAATAAAATGGCAATCTTTATTACACGTGTCTTACATAACTTATATGAATCATCAACACATTAATAAAGCCCTTGGAGTAATAAGACGATGGCTTCCACGACTTATGAGAATCATTACTCTTAAATGTTCCTAGTCATAGTTTTGTGAATAATCTAGGCGTTCACAAAGCGGAGAGACTAGCACGATGATATGATCTGCCTTTAAGTGGGGTAGCCGATCTCAAAGGCTACTAGTAGAGATCTGTCCGCTTGGTGTATCACATGGATGCATGAGTTGCCCGTGTCCATCGAACTGACCACCGAAAGTTTTCATATGGAGTGTTTATCCCATGTGTCTGTGAGAACTTTCATGTATCGATTATATGACTAGTCCTTAGACTTGAGGTCTTTACAATCTTATGTCTGGATCAAATAACTTTGACATTCTCCATCCCCGGTTCAAAAGATCTGGTCAAAAGGGTATGATTGGGTCATTTGTTGAAACACATGAAGTTTGTAAAGATACAACAGAGAATCGCCACTCTCTTGGATAATATTTTCTTATAAGAGTAGTATTTCAGTTCGCGGGTTGATATGTGTGATCAGTGCTTGAGACTGTGGCCACAGCGGAAGAATCATGTGAGATTCTTGGGTTAGCACGATTCATGACACTATCAACATCATACCTTTGACCATATGGGTAGACACTTTCCGTACCCTAGGTCAATAGGTGGGGATACAGTGAGGCGATGGACCGTATCATATGTAAATCGCATACAGAATGGGTATATATATATTTCCTTCTCATTTTGGGGCCTTGGCATGTTGCTAGATGTCAACCTTGGTCATTGAAATCGAACGACCATCTGATCGAAGGATAATTTATGTTCGATTAAATTATCACGTTTCATTTCATGTTCAACTTGAGGGGAACCCAAAAGGTCACACACAAAAATTCGAAATCAATGGTTAACAGTGCACAGTATATATTTAACAGCATATATGATTACTGTAGGAATTGTTCATAAATGGTTCAATGTGTTTAATTATTGAACAGATCATTTAGGAGGTTCCATAGTGACTTAGGGATTGGTGAATGACGATAGGGGCACTTTGGAGAATTGGAATAAATAGATTTTAAAAAAATTACTATTCATGTGAATAGTAACGCGTGAATAGTACTTTTTTATTTGTTTTGAATTCCAATTTAGCCCAAACTCTTATTAGGGTTTTATAATCTCATTAAACCACTAAATTAAGATCCATTGGCTAAGATTAAATTGGCTTTTATCCCACATCAGATTCTTAATTAATTTTATTGTCTTTGGAGCACTATATAAACCCAAAGAATTCTTCACAAATTTTTGCACCAAACCTTTCATATCTTGGGTCTATATAAGTGAGCAACTCTAAAGTTTAAGAGTAAGCCACTGATTTTGAGGTTCCTTAAGTCTAATTAACTAGAGGAACCTCGAGTTAAAGGTTTTGAGGTATTTGCCTAGGCTAGCACCAAGGGCAAAATACATGTGCACTCAAGGCGTAGTCTTGCCGTTGAGTTTTGGCTTTGGTGTGTGCATCTTTGGAGGCCACACACTTGGGTGGCTCTTTGGAACGTGGAAGAGCTTGCTGAGTTCGAGAAAAACTTGTAGATTGGAGGGAGGACTGGAGGAGTCTTCGGTTCAAGTATGTTTTTCTCTTTCTTTATTTTAATTAGAGTTCTTATGATAGTTAGCATGTTTAGGTTTATGTTCTTTGCATGTTTTATGAGTTTTATGCTTTGAATATATAGTAACATGCCTAGGCTTGTAGAATTATCAAAAACAATGGGTCTTGGACAAAGGAGAAGCGGCATAATATTTTATTTTTCCGCTGCGCACTCGCGGCCGCTTCCCAACAGGCCAAAATCAAGGTCACTTCTTTTTTTAATCGACCTCGATTACGAGCTTTCCCACTGTCAATGGGTCACGCTTAACTGGTTTTATTAAGCTTGTTGAGCCAAAGCCAGGCTTAGTTGATTCAGAGGAAAAAGGTTAGGAAATATATTGAATATATTTACATATATTGGATATATGTTTCGGACTTGGAGGTCCACCTACTGGATCTAGGAATTGGATGAGATTCAATTGATCTTAGAGATCTACCTAGTTAAGTTTCATCCAACTTGTTGGCCAAAGTCAAGGTTGTGTGTTATTTAACGGGATCCTAGCCCACTAGGAAACTAGGTTTCCCGAGTACTCCACAGAGGGTTAGAGGCTCGCCGAAAAATAGTGGGAGGCAAATATTAAATTTGCAATTTCGTTTAGATACTTGCCAATACGCGCTCATTTTATTTTTCGTCATTAATTATTAAATATATTAGTTGGACTAATATTCAATTGTTATTTTAATTAAGCAGTTGGACTGTATTCAAACTACTTCAATTGTAGTTGGTTATATAATTGGATTATAGTAATCAATACATTTGAATATAACCGATCAATTGTAATTGATTATATAGTTAGACTATAGTAATCATTATATTCTATTGTAACCGAAATCACTGGTTAGATAGTTGGACTGTTGCAATCAAGATGGCTGAAAGATTAGCGTCAAAGGACATAATCCTGGGGAAAATGTCTTTAACGGCTTTAATTTTCAGATTGGAATAAAACCTCACGATGGTCTTGGGAGCTGAGAAGTTATTCTATTTGATAGAGTAACCTCTCAAGCATGAGCCTGAAGTTGAGCAAATAGTAGAGCATGAGCTTAGGAAGACTCATTGTGATGATAACTTTAGTGCTCAATCATTATACATAGCCAGAGCTTCTTAAAAGGACATATCCCAGGTTGTCTGCCTAAACTATGGCAAACGGGGTCACCAGAAGTGTGACTACCGTATGGACAAGGCAGACATGAAGGAAGTGAAGGCGGGACAAGGTTCCGGCTTCAAGAATATTTGTTATAATATGGCCACTACTAGTTTTAAAATTGGATTTTAGATACTGGATGTGGTACATAAACATATGTACTGATGTGCGGGATCTGCTAATTAGCAGGACACTAGCTTCAGATAAGATTGACCTACAAGTCGGAAACAGAACGAGAGTCGCTGTTTTGGCCGTAGAAATCTAAGTTTTGGAACTGCCCTTTGGGCATGTACTTAAATAGGAAATTGTTATAATGTATCCAGTTTGACTAGGAACATTATCTCTGTATCTTATTTAACCCGTTGCGGGTATACCTTTGTATTCTAGAACACAAGGTGTTTTGTTTATAAAGATGATATCGAGATATTTACATTAGATGTAAATATTGGTCTTTATATTTTGAATATAATGAAACTCAAACATATAACATGACAAACAAAAGCTCAAACTGAATAAATCTGTTGAGACTTAAAAGTGGCATTGTTGTCTGAGACACATTAACAAGACTCGTATATCCACACTTTCGAAGAGTGGATACTAGGACGGATTTGATTATAATTCAAATGATGTCTACAAATCTAGTTTATTAGGCAAAGTGCCTAAAATACCTTTTACTTGGTAAAAGTGCTAGTGCCACCAATCTGTTAGCCCTCGTTCATAGTGAGGTAAGTGGGCCCATGTCTAGCTAGGCTAGAGGTGGATATGAATACTTGGTAACCTTTACAGATGTGGCATCGCCTTAGGGTTATGTGTATCTTATGAAACACAAGTCAGAAACGTTTGAGAAATTCAAAGAGTTTTGACACGAAGTATAAAAACAGACCAGTAAAAGTATTAAAAACATTACAGTTGGACCATGGTGGATAATAGTTAAACATATGAGTTTCAAGATTACTTGAAAGAGTATGGTTTTCTTTCACAATGGACTCCTCCCGGAACACCTCAATTTGATGATGTGTCTGAACAGAAAAACCGAACTTTGTTGGACTTCATAAGGTTGAGGATGAGTCGCTCTGAGCTACCAATTTCTTTATAAGGATACACATTGAACAATGCAGTACTTATTTTGAATAAAGTTCCATGAAAATCTGTTAGACAAACTTCATATTAGATATGAACAGGAAAGAAATCGAGTTTCTCATTCCTGAAGATTTGGGAATGCTGGGCATATGTTTGGATGATACCAAACTAGAACCCAAATCGGACAAGTGCCTATTTGTAGGTTGACCTAGGGAAACCAAGGTATAATACTTATACAACTCACAAGAGAACAATGTAATTGTTTCTCTCCATGCAGTTTTCCTAAAAGGAATTACTATATGCAGTGGTAAGTGGGAGGAAAGTAAAACTCGATGAAAATCAGAGTAATACTATTCCAGGAACCGACTCCTTTACGGAACACAAACAGTTCATCAGGGATGAAACTGTACCACAATCTTCGAATACACAAGAACCACGTAGGTCGGAGAGAGTCAGAAAACAACCTGGGAGGTGTGGGTTTCTGATCTCACCTCATGTAGATATCAATCTTATTGAGGAAGACGAACCGGCTACGTATGATGAAGTGATACAAGGTATCGACTCCTTTTATGGCAAAGTACCATGAAGTCTGAAATGGATTCCATATATACCAACTAAGTTTGGACACTGGTTGATGTACCAGAAGGCATTGTGCCTATTGGTACTAAATGTGTCTTCAAGGAAGACATACATGGATGGCAACATACAAATGTACACAGCTAGGCTTGTGCAGAAAGGGTATCGTTAACGATATAGTGTCGACTACGACGAAACTTTTTCACTTGTTTCCATGATTAAATCCATTCTGATAATGCTTGCTATAACTGTATATTTTGTTTATGAAATATGACAGCTGGACGCCAAAATCGTTTTCTTTAACAGAAACCTTTTGGAGGATGTTTATAAACATCCTAACGGTTTTGTCGTGCCAAAACATGCAAACAAGGTTTGCAAGTTAAATCGATCGATTTATAGATTGAAGCAAGCATTGCGCTTGTAACCAGTGTTTTGATGTAATCATACTAGTATATGATTTAATTCAAAACGAAGATGATTCTTGTGTATATAAGAAGGTTAGTGGGAGCGCACTGACAATGACTGTCCTATACATGGATGATTTATTGCTTCTTAGCAATAACATTCCCATAATATAATCGGTGAAAGCTGGGCTTTCATTAAAATTCTCCATGTAATACCTGGAAGAAGCAGGCTTTATTCTAGGAATAAAGATCTACTGGGATAAATGTAGAAAGATGCTGACACTCTCTCAGTGTTCGTACGTTTTGATATGTACGTGACCTGATGTCTCATATGCTTTGAGCATATGTAGACGCTATAAGGCCAATCCAGGTGATGGTCACCGGATTGATGTAAGGAACATCCTTGAGTATCTTGGATGAACCAAGGATGCTTTCTGAGAATATGGGGAAATGAGAACTTGAGGTGATTGGGTTCACCGCTGTAAGTTTCCAAACAGATGAAAACGATTGTAAGTCGCAATAAGGGTATGTTTATAGTTTGAACAACGAAACAGTGAGCTGGAAATCTTCCAAGCAAGATACTATTGCCGAATAAACAACAATAGCGGAATATTGCTGCAGCTGAGGTAGCAAAAGAAGCATTTTGGATCTATAAATTCCTAATTGGATTATGAGTAGTTCTATTAGTAGCTGAGATGGGCTACAGCACAGGCTAAAGAACCGCGGTCTCATCAATGATCCAAGTATATACTTCAACTATTTCATCTGATTCGTAAGATCATACATCATGGCGATGTGATGATCGAATAAATCGCATCAGATGATAATCTTGCAAATCCGCTGACGAAAGTTGTTTCTCAGCAGAAGTTTGAGTAACCCGTACATAGTTCAAGTGTTAGACACTTGAGTGATTGGCTATAGGCCAAGTGGGAGATTGTTGGATAATTATGATCCATAACATCACTATTTGTACAGAACATGGTGTTGTTGTACAAATTAACTATGTGACAAAGGAAATTGTTCTTTTATCATTTGTAATTGGATTACTCGGATATATAAATGATAAAAGTTCTTATGATTAGTTCCGGATTAATAAGATATGAGACATTATTAATCCACAAAGGTTTAATCATTAAATATCCATAGTCGAAGTATTATCGAGACTGGACATCGATAATACGGAATATGCTAGTATTACACGTGTGCGTGTTATGGAAGTGTAATGTCATAGTTCTCATATATTTGGGTATTGGATACTCATGCAAGTGTAATAGGAGGTTTTGTTTACCGATGGTACGGAAACAGCTTCGCTCTGGATAGACCCCTCGGAATCCCATTGGTAGTATGACTATGTGTCTATGGCAATCCGAATCAGGGTAGGTGTATTTGGTCTTAACCTGAGACTTGCATCGCTAATACTTGCGACAATCAATATACTTGGGTTTTGGTCGTCCGAGGCTTTACATGTTCTGTGTACGCCTCTTTTGGGTATACTGAGAATCGTAGTGTATTGGGTGTGATGTCAAGATGAAAGTATCACTTCAGTCATATGGAGATGATGATCACGCATGGATACAAAACTGGTACTCTAAGTGCTATAGCCATCGAGGAAGTATGACTAGGTCATGAATTTCCGATCATAAAGAGACTAGTTGCTAGTGATCCGATATATGCTTCGTACGGGGCAGACACAACTTCAGCCTCAGGCCTAGCATGTGACATCCGATACTGGATCGTAATACGCAATACTATGTATACTACGCCTGACAAAGATCTTGTATTTCGTAGAAGAATATTTCTGGAGAATTGGGTAGGCACGATGTTTTGCTAGAAGCCAACCATGTCTTGTAAATCGGTAAGTATGTGGTACCGGGTACGCACGTATTCGGATAGTCCGATAACCGTATTTACTGTCAAAATATCCAGGGATCTCTTGAGTCGCATCCCAAAGATTCACCGATGATATTTGACTCGAACAATATTAATCTGGGATTAAATAAGAGAGAGAAAGTTAATCTGAGATTAATTACGGCAAGAATTAATTTGAGATTAATTTATGAAGAGAGAGAACAGATTAATTTGAAATTAATCGGTAAAGTAAATTTAATGGTGAAATTGGATTTGTTGGATAATATGACCCATAGCGTCACTATTTGCACAGATCATTGTGTTGCTGTGTGGCAAATTAACTATGTAACAAGGAAATTGCACTCTCGTCATTTGTGATTAGATCACCATAGATATATAAATGAAGAGAGGTCCCTATGATTAGTTCCTGGATTGAGATGATATGAGACAGTATCAGTCCACGAAGGATTAATCATTAAATATCCCTAGCCGTAGTATTATCGAGACTGGACATCGATAATGCGGAATAGGCTAGTATTGCACTTGTGCGCGTTGTGAGGGCACAACGGCATAGTTCTCATATATATAAGTATTGGATACTTGTGCAAGTGCGATAGGAGGTCGGTGTTTCACCGATGGTACGGGAAACAGCTTCGCTCTGGATAGACCCTTCGGAATCCCATTGGTATTATGACTAGGTGTCTATGGGAGGCCGAAATCAAGGTAGGTGTGTATAGTCTTAACCTGAGACTTGCATTGCTAATACTTACGACAATCGGTAAACTTTGGTTTTGGTGGTGGGGGATCTTAACTGGTTCTGTGTTCACCTCTTCTGGGTTTATCAGGAATCGTAGTGTATTGGATGTGATGTCAAGACGGAAGTATCACTCCAGTCATAATGGAGATGATGTCACACAGGATACGGTATTAGTGCCTTTAAGTGATGCGCATCCAATCGTGATATTATGACCAGGTCATGAATATCCGATTATAGAGACTAGTTACCAGACATCCGATATGTGTTTCGGACGGGGCAGACACTTATCCAGCCCCAGCCCTAGCACGTGACTATCCGATACTGGGCCAATATGCACAATACAATTGTATACTACGCTTGATACAGATTTAATATTCTTTTATATGATATGTCCGGAGAATTGGGTAGACTTGGTGCTTTGCTAGGAGTCGACCTTGTCTCGTAAATCGGTAGAACATAGTACTTGGTACGTACGTGATTCGGATACTCCGACGACCGTATTTACTGCCAGCTTATCCGGGGATCTCATGGGTCGCTTCCCGATAATCCACCGATGACGCACAACTCGCACTCTTGAATAATCTGGGATTATATAGAAGAGAGAGAAAATTAATCTAGGATTAATAACGGAGATATTTTATCCGGGATAAAATGTCGTCTAAAGAGAGAGAGCGATTAATTTGGAATTATCGATGAATTAATATATTCGATATATTAAACAAAATTAGATTTCGACGCGGAAATAAAATTAGATTTTAATTCGGGCAAAAAGTTAATTTAGAATTAATTCGTTAGCGACGTAAATAATAATTTCGCTAGCCGCAATTATTCGATTTTATTAACGTCGCGACGTAAGCTCGGTATTTCGGAAATATCGAACCCGAACGCGTGAGTGCACGTGGGCCCGCTTTCATTTGGAAACGTGTGGGGCCCACATGACACATGTCCATATTATGCATTATTTAATTCTAATGCATTGCATGGAGATAGTGTACAATGCACTCAATTGTTTGCATGGAATTGAGTGTTTGACACTCTAAGCCATTGCATGATTTGTGTCATAAGTTTATTATTAATTTAATAAAATATTATGGCATAAATATAAATTGATTTTTTGTAACAAAAAATAATTAACTCTCACAATTTCTCTCATTCTCTCACGCCCAAATGGGCACAATGCTCACTGGTTTTGAACCGGAAAAAACGTGAGCAATAGGGAAGCCAAGAGTGGTTTTCATGGTGAAAATTCAAGTGCTAGCACACTTACAAGTCTTGCGAAGGTGGTAGGGAGGTTCGACCATGAGACGGGATCCATCCGACGGAGTTTGGAGCTTCGCTTTGAGACCCGAAACTGCCAAGACAGTGAGCATGGACTGCTGCAGTAGGCGCACCAAGGCAGTGCGTTTTTGGCCTTCGTTCGTCTCCAAATCGACATAACCGATCAATGTGAGTATTCCGCTACCTCCGTGATGATGTATTCACGCATTATTTCATGTCTTGATTTGATCTTGGGACCTTAGAATAAACCAACAATGGAATCATGAGCTAATGTTGCAAGCATGAAAAATGTAGGGCTTAAAATTTGGGTAAATGTTGTTGAGCATGATTTGAATAAATTGATTGTTTGAGTATGCTTATAACATGTTTAATTGCATTTTGGTTGGACCAATTGTTGAAAATTGATTTTGAATAATTTTCCCCAATTTATTCATGTTGGCCGAATGTGTAGGAGTCTTGGAGTTCTTGGAATTTTTCATTTTAATTCATTGATGAGTTATAATGATAAAGGATGATGTTAATTTGAAGTCAATTGATTGAATTTTGAATTGAACAAAAATCCCCAATTTCCTTCACCTTGGCCGAATGTATAGCCCTATGAATGTCTTGGTGTTTTTGATTTTGTGACATTCAATGTGTATGAAATCATTCGGGAAGTTAATACGTTGTCGATTGTGTAATTAATCGGATTGAATTCAAATCGGACAAAATTACCTTCCTTGGCCGAGAGCATTGAAGCATGTTTATGGGTTTGATTTTTCATTATGTGTGTTTGACATGTAATAATGAATTAAGCATGATTAATTGGACTAATTTGGTGCTTCGGAAATATCAATTTAGGTATTAATCATCGTAATGCACTTTAGGTAATTAAATTGCGTAATTGGATTAGTGTAATTTAATTATTAGGCTTAAATTGGATTTGGGCTTGAATTGTTGTAATTGGGCCTTTTGGGCTTGATTTATCAAGTTTGGTTTAGGCCAAATGGATTGGATCCAATTGGGCCCAAAACCTTAACCATAAAGCCCAAATGCGACTAATGAACCTTTAATGTTTAATTGGGCCTAATGGGCCGAAATTGATTTCTAAGGCATTTTGGGTGATTCCACTAATGGGCTTTGGTTGCCGAAGCCCATGCCTAAAGAAATTAGTTAAAGCCCATTGGACTTCAATTGAATTGACGTTGGACGTTAATCGGGCTTTGAGTCCCGACGCGATTGATTTGGAATTTAAATCGTAAAGGTTTATTAAATAAAGTGTAATGTTTAATTTTGAATTGAATAATGAATTAGTATTAAATACATGTTAAATTGGATTAATGATGTAGTTTAATTTAATTCATGAATTCGTACTTTAAGTACTTATTCGCAAAAACGAGTTTGACTCGAACAAAATCAAATCGTTGTTTGAACATTGGATGATCACTTAATTATCAGATTAATTAATTTGATTAGATTGATTGATAGCATGCTTATGTGTGTGAATACGTGGTTGTGTTGAATGAATAATGTATATCGGATGGATATTAGTCGGGTGGGCAATTTTAGAAATTGTTGTAATAAATTCGATTTATTAAATTGGACCTGCGTGTCCAGCCTTATCACCTTCTTTCTCTTTGTATTCTCTTCTCACCTATTCCCCTCTATGTATATGAGGTTTCTTTAGAAGTGTAGTGTAACGGGTAGAAGTAGTACAAGTGCTAGCTTGAGTGAGAAAGGGAGAGATTTAATCTAGGATCAATGTGTTAAGTATCCATCCGCATATCATTATTATTTATTTTCATACTCGCTTTATTATGTATTTAGAATGCATGTTTAAGGGTGTATGATGATGAGACCTTAACAAAGATAATTAAATGGTAGCCAATTTGCACGCGAAAATCCCTCAATCTATATTAAGCAAATATCCTTCCATTGAATGATTCTTGTTCAAGATCCGAAGTTGGCATTGGTTTGTTTTGACCAAAGTCAAGACCTTTGTCAATCAAGGATGTACTTGAATCATGAGTTTGGTTGCATATCGGTGTCTTGTCCAAATCGTGATTTTTATTGGCCAAAGTCAAGATCACTTTTTGTCCAATGACATTGATTACGAAACTTTCCTCGTCAATGGGTCCCGCTTAACTGGAATCATTAGGTTTGTTTTTGGCCAATGCCAAGGCCTAGATGATTCGGAGGATAGGGTTAGGAAAATGTAATGGATACATTGACATTATACATATGTTTCAGACTTGGATGTCCACCTAACGGATCTAGGAATTGGATGAGATCCAATTGATCATAGAGATCTACCTAAGTTAAATAGCATACAGCTTTTATTGGCCAAAGTCAAGGTTGTGTGTTATTTAACGGGATCCTAGCCCACTAGGAAACGCGGTTTCCCGAGTACTCCACAGAGGGTTAGAGGCTCGACGAAAAATAGTGGGAGGCAAGTATTGAATTTGCAACATTCGTTCGAATACTCGCTAAACACGCTCATTTTATTTTACTCGTCATATTAATTAAAAGTATTAGTCGGACTAATATTTTATGTTGTTTTAAATATATATAGTTGGACTATATACAAACTCATTCAATATATAGTTGATTTTATAATTGGATTATAGTAATCAATATAATTGAATAAATGATAGTTGATTTTATAATGGGATTATAGTAATCAATATTAAAATTATAGTTGATTAAATAATTGGATTATTGTAATCATTATAATAAATAGTACCTTAATAATTGATTAAATAGTTGGACTATTGAAATCAAGAAAGAATTGAAAAGATGAAATATTTAAAATATATAATCATGGATTAAATGTTTTAAATGATTTAATTTTCAATTGGGAATTAATAATAGGTTAATTTATTTGATAAAATAACTTATTATGACTAAGCCCATTATTAAGCAAATAGTAGAGCATAAAGTCTTTGGAAGATTTATGTGATGATGACTTTAGTGCTTAATTAATATACTTATAATAAATCTATCTTTAGATTTAAAAGTATTAAAATTGCAATTAATAATTCTTGGAGAATTAATTGACTATTCTAGTGGAGAGAAAAGTCAAAGTTTGCAATTGAGGCGTGTAGCACAAGGTGCACATCATTTCGATATTCTAAAACCCAAGGCTTGGCCAAAGGTTTGTGAAATATTGAAAAGGTAATTGACATATCCCAAAGTGACTACCATTTGGATTTGGATATGGAAGACACGAAGGAATTAAAGATAGGGCGAGGCTCTAACTTTAAAAAATATTTGTCATAGTTATGTTTACTACTAGTATTGAAATTGGATTTTAAATACTTAGTGTGGTACATAATACATATATGTATTGACGTTCAGAATCCTCTATAAGTGGATATTGACTTCAAGCCGAGATTTCTCTGCGAATTGGAAACGGGACGAAAGTCGCTGTTTCGACCGTAGATACCTAAGTTTAGGAACTACCCTTTGGGTATGTACTTAAATTAGGAAATGTTATAATGTAACTAGTTTAACTAGAGACATTATCTCTATATCAGTGTTTAATTCATTGCAGATAAAACCTTTATATTCTAGAACACTAAAGTGTTTCATTATATAAAGATGATACTGAGATAAATACATTGGATGAAATAACAGAATTTATATTTTGAATATAATAAAATCTCAAACATATAAAATGACAAATAAATAGCTCAAATTGATTTGATCAATGGAGACTTATTTGTGGCATTGTTGTCTAGGACACAATTAAAGAAGACTCGTATATCCACACTTTTTAAGAGTGGGTACTAGGACTGATTTGACTATTCAAATAAGGTCTACGAATCTAGTTTATTAGGTAAGATACCTAAATACTATTTACTTGGTAATAGTAAAAGGGCCACCGATCTGTTAGCCCTATTCATGATGAATTAAGTGGGCCCATATCTAGCTAGGCTAGATGTGAACATGAATATTTCGTGACCTTAACGGATGTGACATCACGTTGTGGTTATGTGTCTTTTGAAGAACACAGATCGGAAACTTTAGAGTTTCGACACGAAGTAGAAGACAAACAGATCGGCTATAGTGTTATTCCGCCACGGTAATACCGTAATGGAAAATACTTAAGCAGTAAGTTTCATACGTACATGAAAGAGTATGGTATTCTTTCAGATGAGGACTCCTCTCGAGACACGTCAGTTAGACGGGTGTGTCCGAACTAAAACCGAATTTTGTTGGACATGATAAGATTTATCACGAGTCGCTCTGAGCTACTATTCCTTCAACAGGATATGTATTAACAGTGCAAAACTTATTTAGAATAAGGTTCCATATAAATCTGTTTGACAGATATCATATATGATATGAACAGGGAAGAAACGAGGTTTCTCATTCATGATAATTTGGGGATGCCAGGCATAGCGTTTGGATGATACCAAACTAAGGACCCAGATTGGATAAGTGCCAATATAGGTTATCCTAAGGGAAACCTTAAGTATAATACTTATAAATCCCACATGAGAACAATATAATTGTTGCTCACCATGCGGTTTTCCTGAGAGGAATACCGATATGCAGTGGTAAGTGGGAGGATAGTGATACTCGATGAAAATCGAGTAGTCAAAGAGAGTTTAGTAATAATGTTCAAGGCACGAAGTCCTTAATGGAACACAAAAGTTCATCTATGATGAAACTATACCATTAATCTTCAAATACACAAGAAACTAGTAGATCGGATAGAGTCAGAAAACAACCTAGGTATGGGTTTCTGATCTCGCCCCATAAAGATGTCAATCTTATGGTGGTGTACATCCGACTACTTTAGAGGAAGTAATACAAGGTATCGACTCCATGTTATGGCAAAGTGCCTGAATCAAATGGATTCCATGTATAAAAATCCATTTTGAAGATGCTTGTTGATAATTGTATATTTCATTTATGAAATATGTCAGTTACAAATCAAAATCGCTTTCCTGAAAAGGAAACTTTTTGGAGGATGTTTACAACATCCTGACGATTTTGTATAACCGACAAACTAGGTTTGCGGGTTATTCGATCCATGTTTGGATCAATGCAAGCATACGGTTCTTGGAACTGACGTTTTGAAATAATCATAATGATTTATGATTTGACTCAAAGCGAAATAATTCTTGTGTATATAAGGAGGTTAGTGGGAGATTGCACTAACAGTGAAATTCCCATAAAGCAATTGTTGAAAGCTTGGCTTTCAATAGAAATTCTCCGTAGAATTCTGGGGAGTAACAACCTTTATTCAAGGAATAAAGATCTACTGGGATAGATTTGGAGTTGTTAACACTCTCTGGGAAATTGTACATTTAAAATATACTTGTATTGGTGTCTCATACGCTTCGAGCATATGGAGTCACAATCGGGTCAATCCAAGTGATAGTCACTGGATTGAAGTTAAGAACATCTGTTAGTATCTCTGAGAACTAAAGATGCTATCTTTTACTATGGAGAATGAGAACTTGAAGTGACTGGGATCACTGCAGCAAGTTTCCAAACGATTAAATACTGCGGTACTATAAAGTTTGAATAAACGGGACAGTGAGCTGGAAATCTTCCAAGCAAGATAACTGTTGCCGAATAAACAACAAATGCGGATTATTGCTGCAGCTGAGGCAGCAATAGAAAGCCATTTGGATCAAAAATAAATCTAATTAGATTAGATATAGTTCTGTTAGCAGCTGAGCTAGGCGTCAGCACAGGCTAAGGAATTAAAGGTCTCATCGACGATCCAGATATATACTTCTTTATCATCTGATTCGTTCGGATCATACATCGTGGCGATGTAATGATCGTGTAAAATCACGTCAAACGATAATCGAACAAATCCGCTGACGAAAACCTTTCCTCAGCAATTTGAGCGAACCTTACATAGTTCGGGTGTAGGACACTCGAGTGACTGGCTATGTGCCAAGTGGGAGATTGTTGGATAATATGACCCATAGCGTCACTATTTGCACAGATCATTGTGTTGCTGTGGCAAATTAACTATGTAACAAGGAAATTGCACTCTCGTCATTGTGATTAGATCACCATAGATTATATAAATGAAGAGAGGTCCCTATGATTAGTTCCTGGATTGAGATGATATGAGACAGTATCAGTCCACGAAGGATTAATCATTAAATATCCCTAGCCGTAGTATTATCGAGACTGGACATCGATAATGCGGAATAGGCTAGTATTGCACTTGTGCGCGTTGTGAGGGCACAACGGTATAGTTCTCATATATATAAGTATTGGATACTTGTGCAAGTGCGCATGATAGGAGGTCGTGTTTCACCGATGGTACGGGAAACATCTTCGCTCTGGATAGACCCTTCAGAATCCCATTGGTATTATGACTAGGTGTCTATGGGAGGCCGAAATCAAGGTAGGTGTGTATAGTCTTAACCTGAGACTTGCATCGCTAATACTTACGACAATCGGTAAACTTTGGTTTTGGTGGTGGGGGATCTTAACTGGTTCTGTGTTCACCTCTTCTGGGTTTATCAGGAATCGTAGTGTATTGGATGTGATGTCAAGACGGAAGTATCACTCCAGTCATAATGGAGATGATGTCACACAGGTACGGTATTAGTGCTCTTAAGTGATGCGCATCCAATCGTGATATTATGACCAGGTCATGAATATCCGATTATAGAGACTAGTTACCAGACATCCGATATGTGTTTCGGACGGGGCAGACACTTATCCAGCCCCAGCCCTAGCACGTGACTATCCGATACTGGGCCAATATGCACAATACAATTGTATACTACGCTTGATACAGATCTTAATATTCTTATAAGGATATGTCCGGAGAATTGGGTAGACTTGGTGCTTTGCTAGGAGTCGACCTTGTCTCGTAAATCGGTAGAACGTAGTACTTGGTACGTACGTGATTCGGATACTCCGACGACCGTATTTACTGCCAGCTTATCCGGGGATCTCATGGGTCGCTTCCCGATAATCCACCG
This sequence comes from Zanthoxylum bungeanum, assembly GCA_019454045.1. NCBI lineage: Eukaryota > Viridiplantae > Streptophyta > Magnoliopsida > Sapindales > Rutaceae > Zanthoxylum > Zanthoxylum bungeanum. Next base: position 33,986 of record SKCR01040889.1, on the reverse strand, counting down.
ATGACGCACAACTCGCACTCTTGAATAATCTGGGATTATATAGAAGAGAGAGAAAATTAATCTAGGATTAATAACGGAGATATTTTATCCGGGATAAAATGTCGTCTAAAGAGAGAGAGCGATTAATTTGGAATTAATCGATGAATTAATATATTCGATATATTAAACGAAATTAGATTTCGACGCGGAAATAAAATTAGATTTTAATTCGGGCAAACGAGTTAATTTAGAATTAATTCGTTAGCGACGTAAATAATAATTTCGCTCTAGCCGCAATTATTCGATTTTATTAACGTCGCGACGTAAGCTCGGTATTTCGGAAATATCGAACCCGATACGCGTGAGTGCACGTGGGCCCGCTTTCATTTGGAAACGTGGGGGCCCACATGACACATGTCATATATGCATTATTTAATTCTAATGCATTGCATGGAGATATAGTGTACAATGCACTCAATTGTTTGCATGGAAATGAGTGTTTGACACTCTAAGCCATTGCATGATTTGTGTCATAAGTTTATTATAATTTAATAAAATATTATGGCATAAATATAAATTGATCTTTTGAACAAAAAAATTAATGAACTCTCACAATTTCTCTCATCTCTCTCACGCCCAAATGGGCACAAAAATGCTCACTGGTTTGAACCAGAAAAACGTGAGCAATAGGGAAGCCAAGAGTGGTTTTCATGGTGAAAATTCAAGTGCTAGCACACTTACAAGTCTTGCGAAGGTGGTAGGGAGGTTCGACCATGAGACGGGATCCATCCGACGGAGTTTGGAGCTTCGTTTTGAGACCCGAAACTGCCAAGACAGTGAGCATGGACTGCTGCAGTAGGCGCCCAAGGCAGTGCGTTTTTGGCCTTCGTTCGTCTCCAAATCGAACATAACCGATCATGTTGAGTATTCCGCTACCTCCGTTGATGTATTCACGCATTATTTCATGTCTTGATTTGATCTTAGGACCTTAGAATAAACCAACAGGATTTTACTATTTAATTTATTTAAATTGCGCTAAAATAATATATTGATATATTAATTGAAATCAGATTTCAATTCAAAGCGGATTAAATTGGATTTTAATTCGGGCGAACGAATTATTTAGATTAATTCGTATGCGACTTTCGTAATAATTTTGCTAGGCATTTTATTTAATTAAATCGGATTTTAATTAGTCGCGACAGAAAATTCATTTAATCGGATTAAATGAACATGAGCCCAAAAGTGTATTGTGTAAATAATTTGAATTTTGAATTCAATGAGGTATGACCCACCTTGCATACATCATCTAGTCATTTATTGATGAAGTTTTTTTGGGACAATTTAAATTGGATTTACTAACCCATCACACACCAACCACAATAAATTAATAATTAATGAATTTTTGGAATTTCATAATTATCTCTCTTTCCCACGTTTGAAGAAGTGCCACTGACTTCTTTTATTATGGCCGACCAAAGGCAATCTTTCCTTTCTTTTAGAAAGAAAAAGGCACGTGGCCATTTTGTTTTTTCTCTTTGAATTGGCAAAGAGCTACGTTGCTTTTTTTTAGAAAAAAAGCATATGGCTCTATGACTTTTGAAGTCAGGGCCGAAAGAAAGCAAAAAGGCATTTTAGCCTCTTACTTGCAGCTTTGGCCGATTTTGGCCTCTGTCTTTAGAAGATTAAAAATTGCTCTCTGTTTTTTTTTTCTTTGAGAATGCCGAAAGAAAAGCAATTGTGTTCTTCTTTCATTTTGATCGAATTGGCCACTGCATTTGAAGACTTGGCCGAATAGCTCACCAAGTAACCGATTGCTTCCCTCTCACTTGGGCAAATTTGCTTCTCCTTGGGAGATAAAATTTGTTCCATTTTGTTCTTACTAGCACATATGAGAGTCAAATGAAGGTGATAAGGATACTCACCAATGAGTTTGGAACAACAAAAGAGCTTGGAGCTTATTCAACATCCATGGAATTTTTTTTTGAAATCCTAAATCCGATCAATGTAAGTATTCCGTAACTTTCTTGATTAATTCACACAATAATCACGCTTAGAGATCATGTGGCATGTCTATGACACTAACAATTGGTATCAGAACGAGATATAAGCTTGATTTGATTCTAGGGTTTGTAAACTTTAATTTGGGATTTTATGCTTGGAGTATGTATTTTCTTAAATTGATGGTTTGGTTGAGCTTGTATGATGTTTAATTGGATTTGTGCATAAATTGATTAGATAAAAAATACCCAAAATCCATGTTTGGCCGATTACTACCCTAGGAGAGCTCATGGTTAATTTTGAATTAGACAATTGGATATGTTGATTCACATGAAATTGGATGTTAATTGTTGATTTAATTAGATTGAAATCAAATTGGATGTTATTTCATGTATTGTCGTGAGTATGAAGCATGTTGGAATGGATTTTTGTGCTTTAATTTGTGTTGGACATAAATTAAAATGTTAAAAACATGATTAATTAAATTAATTAGTGTTTTGGAAATACTAGATTAATTAATTAATTGTGTAGCATTTGTTGGGTCGTTGATGGTTATTTTTCTTTGATTTTTTTTTTTTTTATTTTTTTATTTATTTATATACAATATCTTTCATCTATGTAGCAGTGTTGGGTCGTTGGCTCCCAAACCAGTTGGCTTTAGGACACCATATGTTAAGACACCCTTACGGACTTAATTACTCAGACTTCAGATATATATATTTTTGCAACATCTTTGATCCATGTAGCGAGCTTTAGGCCAGTGACTCCCAAACCAGTTGGCTTTAGGGCACTAGGTGTTAAAACACCCTTACAGACTTAATAACTCGGATCTCAGACGTTTTTTTTTATTCCATCACTTTTTGAGATGCTTCCTCCAATTAAACTAGAGCAGTGAATATTACAAACTTTTCAATTATAGCTCATGTCCGTATGTTACTATGCATGTTGATAATACGTGCTAACTGAGCATATGAAGATCCATTTTTAGTCAGTATTATGGAGAATTCACAAATTAAATAATTCAAAAGGAAATAAACAAAAATTAACTTGTTCCGAAATAGGTTTGAGATACGTTTCAGGAGTGGAAACTCCTTACTCAGCTATCTCTTACCAATTTCACCTTTTTAGTCAAAATAAAACACAAAACACAAAAATATTTTGTTTAATTTTGAAAATTTTCAATTTTTTTTGTATTTTTCGAAAAATTTGGTTTAAAAATAAAATAATAAAAACAAGATACAATTTAACTATTCTCCTCCCCCAAACCTAAATGAGACATTGTCCTCAATGTCTTAAACAGTAGAAGAAGAATTTAGAAAACCGTACCTGGTTAGCTGAAATTCTACATCTAAATGAAAAGTTAAAGGTTAAGATCCAGATTAATCCGACGTCTCTTACCACGATCGTCCTCGGACCAATTTATCTTTGAAATGATATGGTCAATTTGTGGTTCATAGGCTATGATTTGGTCAATTAGATCCGGAGCAGTTCTGGCAGTGAAGAGGAGTTCTTTTAAAGGTTTTGACACGAACCCATTTCTCCGGGCATCATCAAGAAACACACAAAGAAAATCATAAAATCCTTCAATGTTGTACAGTCCAAGCGGTTTCTGGTGTATGTTCAAGTTCGCCCAAGATAACACTGTAAAAATTTCCTCCAATGTACTCAAGCCACCTGGCAAAGCAATAAAAGCATCAGAACGGTTAATCATTTCTACCAGTCGTTCAGACATACCTGGCACGATTAACTCTTCTCCGTTTGATGGTCCAATAAGATTTGTTTCTGCCAAGGGTTTTGGGATGATTCCCAAAACGTGACTGCCTCCTTCCTGTACAGCTTTGAAACGATCCCCATAAGTCCAAGATTGCCTCTGCCATATACTAAGTGCATATTCCTTGCAGCTAAGACTCGACCCGATTCTTGTGCTGCTTCTACGTATTGTGGCTTAACACCAACACTAGTACCGCAAAACACACAGATGTTTTCAACTCGTCTTCTTGAAGTGGCTTCCATGTTTTACTCTGGATGTCTTCAAAAATGCAATGATGAGTTGAATTATAACACTTGAAAATGGTGAGTAAAATAATAGCACTAGTACCTGCCAAATGACAATTATTAGTTAACTGTAAAATAAATCGTGATAGTAAAAAAGGTATGGATCCTGTCGGAGAAAATAAAAGAAAATAACAAAAACAAATTATAGTTATTAAGAAAAGACAAAGAGATATAATATGTACAAGAAAAGTAGCGGCTTGATTGACGTTGATGCCTCAGGGACAAGTTTCCATCCAATTTTCTTATAAATGGCAAACTGGGTCTTTTTTAGTCAGATTCCCGAGACTTAACTGTTGTCTTTCTTTTTGAAATTGTGCATATAACACACGAATTTCGTGATACACAAATCCACTGGGATGCGTCTCAAGAGTTTTAGATATATCATCCAAAGACTCCTTACTCAAGCCATCCCTAATGAAATTAATCTTATCTTCGCGGTTATCAGACACCATCCCTAAAGAACGACAAAGCGTATCACAAAACATACGAGCACATTTATAACAAACACACATTATTTTGGCTCTTCTCTTTTTAGCATAGGTGCTTCTTCCTAAAATGTGAAATAAAAGAGTCAGAAGACTCACCTGCCAATCGGACCCATGCTTCAATAATCCAACGAATGTCAGTAGGAATACATTTGATCATCAGTAGTCTCATCCGTTCCAAGCGAGTTTTGTAGACTTTCATCAGAGATTTTTGAGGGAGAGAAGGAAATTGCTTGTGAATATTTGCGAGAGCTTCTTCCATCGTGAAATGACTTTACCTGCAAAAATTAAACACACAAAAATAAAACACACCAGATCATAATATATACATAAATTGCATGGGTTACCTCCCTGCGAATGCTAAGTTTAAAGTCGTCAGCTAGACGTGACTTCTCAAACGTTAGGCTGGATCTGAAAGTGTGACACTTTCTTTTTGTCGCTCAAATGATTCTCCCCAGTAGTGCTTGACACGCTTGTTTTTAACCTTGAAAGTTTTGTTGGATTTAGGATTATGTATCTCAACGGCTTTGTCTGGTAAACCTTGGTGATCACAAATGGACCTGACCACCGTGATTTTTGCTTCCATGGGAAGAATTTCACCATTGATTTGTTTAACAGTACCTTCTGCATTGATTCCAGTTGTATGCGCACTAACTTCTCATCGTGTCTTTTCCTTGCCTTTTCTTTGTACAATTTGGCATCCTTAAAAGGCTGATTGTGAAATTCCTCCAATTCGTTGAGCTGGTGGAACTTTTTCTCTTCTGTTGGTTGTAGTGCAAGAATAGGCTTCTTCAGTACGCAGTGCGTTTTATCTTCAGGCTCCACAGACAATTAACATGCTTTAAGTTTGTCAGTAGAACTTTGCATTGCATTGGAGTTCTGAATGGTACTGTGTATCACATCAAGTCTGAAACATTCCTCATTCTTTTCATCTTCTGGGAAATTCATGGCCTTGAAAACATTGAATGTTACTTCTTGGTCATGTACCCTCATGGTTAATTCTCATTTTTGTACATCAATAATGGTTCGACCTGTAGCCAAGAACGGTCTCCCAATGATGATTGGCATGTCTGCGTCTTCCTCCATATCAAGGACAATAAAATCTGCTAGGAAAATGAATTTTTCAACCTTGACCAGCACATCCTCAACTACTCCTCTTGGAAATACGAGCGTTCTATCAGCAAGTTGTAGAGAGACTGAAGTTGGCATTGTTTCTCCAATCTGCAATTTCCTAAAAATAGAAAAAGACATCAAGTTAACACTCGCACCTAGATCACACAGAGCCTTACCGAAGTCATGTTCTCCTATGGTGTAAGGAACAGTGAAACTGCCAGGATCTTTCAACTTTGGAGGAAGTTTTCTCTGAATGATGGCGCTGCATTCTTCTGATAATACTACTGTCTCATAATCTCCCAATCTCCGCTTTCGTGAAAGAATGTCTTTCATAAATTTGGCATAGCTTGGCATTTGTTCCAACGCTTATGCAAATGGAATGTTGATATGCAGCTTTTTGAACACCTTTAGGAAACGAGCAAACTGTTTGTCCAGTTTGTTTTTCTGAAGACATTGAGGAAAAGGTGGAGGTGGAGTGATCTGTTCTTTTTCCTTTGCTTCATTTTCCTCCATTTGTTGCTTTGTTTCTTTTGGAACTTCCTCAGCAGTTGTTTTGGCTCCAACATCTTTGTTGATTTTAGTACCGCTTTTTAATATGATGGCATGACATTGCTCCTTCCCCATGTTCCTTGAATTTGGTTCAGTGTTGCTAGGAAGGTTACCTGGCGGTCTGTAACTCTAAGCATTAGCCAGTTGTCCAATTTGATTCTCCAGTGCTTTAATAGAAGCAGATTGACTTTGAATTAATGATGTTTGGGATTGAAACATAGCATCATATCTTGCTGCTTGAGAGTCGTGTTTTGCTTCTATTTTTTCAAGTGGGTCAACATTTCTGTTATTCCTGATTCATTTGTCTGCTCTTGGCCTTTGTTCGGTTGTTGGAATCCGAGTGGTGGGTTGTTCATTTGCCCTGAATTGTTGCTCCATGTGAAATTGGGATGATTCCTCCACCCTGGGTTGTAGGTGTTGGAATATGGATTGTTCCCATATCTGTTGAAATTGTTGACATAATTCACTGTTTCTTTATATTGGTTTGAAGATTCTGACGCAGGTGCTCCTCCAAATGGTGAACTTGTGGATCCACCATTAACCTTCATGTAAAGAGTTTCCAGATTTTTACAAATCTGATCCAGCTTGGCATTTACTGCAGTGTTGGCTCCAATTTCATAAATTCCAGCAATTCGTTGAATCAAGCTCCTTTCTGTTGGCCACAAGGAGTTGTTGTTGGCCATTTTTTCAATTAAGTCACAGGCTTGATCTTCTCCTTTTGCCATTAGCGCTCCTCCAGCAGCAGCATCAATTGTGGTTCTCATTATTCCAGAAAGTCCATTGTAAAAGGTTTGAACTTGTAGCCATTTTGCAATCTCATGGTGAGGACATTTCCGGAGTAAATCTTTGAATCTTTCCCAAGCTTCGCAAATGGATTCTGAATCTTGTTGTACAAAAGATGTGATGTCATTCCTCAACTTTACAGTTCTTACTGGTGGAAAGTACTTTGCAAGGAATTTAGTGGCTAGAGTGTTCCAAGTTGTGATGGAACCTGCTGGTAGTGAATGTAGCCAAGCTTTGGCTCTGTCTTTCAAGGAATATGGAAAAACTCATAGTCTCATAGCTTCTTCAGCTGCTCGGTTGTAATTGAAAGTACCGCAAACTTCCACGAAGTTGCTGATGTGGGCATTAGGATCTTCAGTTGCATTCCCCCGAACTGAACTGACTGCTGAATCATCTGAATGCATATTTTGATGTCACACGCATTTGCTAGTAAGGGAGGAATACAATACAGGAAATGAAGCCGTCGACCACCGGAATGGTTTTGTCTCGAATGGGTATTGGTGGTGCAACCTCCAAAGGTTCAGGTTCCTTATTGATAATACTTTTTGGCCTTCTCACCTTTCCCTTCTCAACTGTCTGATGGTTCTTTCAATTTCTGGGTCAAGCGGTCGGAGTTCAAAGCTTCTGGTTCGTCTCATGTAGTTTCTGAGAACCTGAAACACAAGAAAACGAAAACAATAAGTAAAAAGAAATTAGAAACAAGTAACGTATCTAACCCCAAAACTAATAGTGAAAGATAAATAAGTCCCCGGCAACGGCGCCAAAAACTTGACCGGTACGTAATCACATACGTATAACGCAAGCGCACATATCGTTCAAGTAGTATAAAAAGTATCGATCCCACGAGGACTTAATACCTAATCTATTAATTTTATGAGGTCAAATGATTACTAGTCTAACAGGTTGTTTGATTGATTTGAAATGGTGATGATTCTAAATTTAAAAATAAGTAAATAAAATTACACGAAAGTAGGTTTAAAAAATTCAATATTAGGAAACTATCTAGGGTTGTGATATTTCTAATATCTTTAAAAAGATGAAGTGGTTGTTTCATGTTTGTGTAATAAATCGGTTTACTAACCTGGAACACTAAATTATGCGAAAGCCTCTGTCGATGGTCAGACGTAAATACCCAGTATAACCCAATTGAACCATATTTCTATGTCAACCAAATTATCTGGATTCATTAAGTTTAAGTTCCAATTATGGCTACCCCCGCCCGACAGGTATATGTCTATCCTGTAAGGAAATCTATTAAAGGGTTATCTATCCTCAAGGAAGATTGTGGGCTATTAAGTCTAAGGCTGAAACCTAAAATTCATTTGTCAAGTTTATTTTAGATTTACCACATCAATCTTATTGGTGATCAGACAACAAGAAGCATTAAGCTTAAGACTTAATAAGTAAACATTTAAATTACCCAAACTATAAAATAACCCCTTATAAACCGGTGATATTAGAATTCATCACAACCCCAGATAACTAACTTAGTTACGACACATAACTAGGGCTAGTAAAAACTTAAAAGTAAAAGACATAAAGTAAAAATGCTGAAAAGTAATTGCGCGGTAAAGTAAAAGCTGAAAAGTAAATTACAATAAAATAAAATGCTAAGGTAAAAGGATCAACTTTTACTACTACTAATTTAGATATCTTCCTTAATATAATATATTAACTTGTGATTATCTTACCAACCAGCCATATAGGCGGTAACCTGATTAAGTCAAATTAAGTCCAACCAGTCATAAAGACGGAACCAAAATAAACCCGCCATATAGGCGGTAAGAAAATTTAATTACCAACCGACCAATTTGGCGGTATCCTTGCTTAGTCAGGTTTAAACCAGATTAAAATGAATTACCAACCGACCAATATAGCGGTATCCTCATTAAGTCAAATTTTAAATAATGAATACATTATATTTAAGGGAGATTAATCTAAATAGCAATAGTAAAAGAATCACCTTTCACCCTAGCAGGTGGAAGTTACCTCCTCATGTTGAATAGTAAAAACTGTAAAAATTAAAAAAAAAGTAAATTACTATTATTACAGAACGTAATTAAAATTAATTACAAAACTAAAATTTAAAAGAAACTAGATAGAAAACTCCATATTTATATCAGAGAATTCTGAGAGGAAGGTACATCTGAAACTGAAATTTTGAGCTTTATTAATAGGCCTCAATAAGCTTCCCGCGTCGCGACGCCAAGTTTGTTCTTGCGTCGCTACGCGATGACGTGTCGCTTTCTGATTGGCCGGTTCAGATTCTTATCTGCTGACATGGCGATTGCGGATAATTAATTCAATAATTATGTTGACGTGGTAGTACGTGGCACTGACGTGGTTCTGACATGTCGACATATGGCGAAAGGGATTGTCGGCACCATAGAATTGCGACACGTGGCACGCTGTGATTGGCTGATGATGACGTGGCTGACACGTGACAGGTTGACTCGGTCTTCTGCTGACGTGGATGATGACGTGGCTGACATATGGGATGACATGTGTCGACATGTGGCGATGGCGATTGTCGGCACCATAGGATGATGACACGTGGCACGGCGCACGTTAGCAGATCGGTTGTGATGGTGACACGTGGCAAGGCGCACGTTAGCAAAGTCTGGCGCACGTTAGCAAATTCAAACTTTTCAGATTCTGACATGTGTCCCCAGCACACGTTAGAATAGTACGGTGCACGTTAGGCGTCGCAACGCAGCCTACGCGTCGCGATGCGCCAAATGACTCTAAAATGCCCTTTTGTGTTCTTTTTCACTGTTTTGGCCCCAAATCACCTCCAGAATGTCCTGAAACTTTATTTATCTATAAAATAACACAAAACACATCAAAATATTCACAAAACTCAAGAAACTGTACAAAATATTAGGTTAAATGAGTGGGAAATAATGATAGATTTACCACTCATCAGTGGCCCATCATCGTTTTAGAAGCTTTTGGCCCAATTGTCATAAGACACGAACTCGTCCCAGTTTAAATGACCCAACAAGTTCACAGATCATGACGAAAGGTCCAACTGAATCCAAATGATGATAATCCCAAACACAAGCATAAAGGGATGGTTTCTATTGGTCATACAACTACGGTTCACATGTGGGTTTATGAGAGTGTAGACAAAGGCTCCCGCTGGCGAAGGATTGCCCATAACTAGGTCTCCCCACTCAAGGGTTCGAGCGACCAAGTGAGCGCACCTTTTTTATACGCTAAGGTATGTGCCAACGAGTGATGATATATGACTGACTGTCGAATAGATTTCTTATTAAAGATTCCTCAGAGGGAGGGTGGAGCGGACTCTCTTAAATACCCAAGCCTCTTAGGCTCTTATCTCCTTTGTGATATGAATAAACAATAGGTCCTCCAAATTAATCCATCACGGTAAGCTTTGAGTAAATGATTATCTAAGTGCCTTCACAGCTTTTCCTTATAGAAAAGTAGTGAATGAAGGAAGACACCAAACCATTACCTAGCCCTAATAGTGCATTTGATTAAACCCCTTCAACCCATTGTAGACACGGTTAACTAAAGCACAAATCATAAACATTACAAGACATTATTTCGGGGCCAATTCTCTATCTCCAGTGGAGTCGCCATACTGTAGGACACAGAAATCGGCGACGCTGTCCCAGGCTCGCGGCCCGGTCGGGAGTACAGATTAGCCCACGGGGGACTAAACCAGAGAATAAAGGAGTCGTCACCCAGTGTGAACTGGGAAATGATTTAAGGCCGCACTCACCCCTCGCAAGGGAAGACCTCAAACCGTTGGGTTCGGAATGTTCCCTTACTTATGCCACTTGTAATGAACGAATTCACGCAATAATATAAACAAGTCTACGTGACATACACATGCAAGAATAACATATATCTAAGTTTGCATACAAAGGAGTAGAACCTATATCTAAGTTACATACAACTTATACCTAAGTTTGCATACATAGGAGTAGAACCTATATCTAAGTTTGCATGCATAAAAGTAAATCGACATAACGGTAAGCACACAATTTCATAAACATATTAAATTGATAAATGCGAAAACATAAATAAATAGTAATTGTCTAAACATAAACATTGAAGAGATATAATTAAGCTCATAATACGAAAGAAATAACTAAATCATGCATGGAAATAACGTGTTATTTCTAATGAACCATGGATAAACACAAGATTAGATAAAACGAAATATGTGCACTTCTCAAGTAGTACGTGGAGTTGTATCCCAAGATCAGACCGCACTACCGTCCATTCGGATTCGGCTACGGAATTTACGTCTGGGTTTCCATCCGATATACCACGAGACATAGCATAAATTCATTCATCCCACAACCATTATATACATGAACCAACAATACGCATGCGAAGAAATAATAATAAATAATTAAAAAAAGATGAACGAGAATAAATAAAAGGGTGCCCTCAGGTCTTACCATTTAAGTCGCCTCTTGGAAGTGTGTTACGCGGCCGTCGGAAGGGTTAATGCTCCGCAACTCCTCCGGTTCAATATTTTTCTTCGTTGCTTCACTGTTTTGGGCTGCTGTTTTCTCTGTTTTCTTCACTGTTGTTTATGTTTCGGTCAATGGGCTGTTTTAGGGTGTAGTTTGTTGGTGTTTTGGGGTGCAGTTTTTGGTGATTTAAGGACTGTTTGGGCTGCTATTTTTACGGTATTTTAGGGCTGTTTGGGCTGCTATTTTTGCGGTATTTTAGGGCTATTTGGGCTGCTATTTTTGCGATATTTTAGGGCTATTTGGGCTGCTGTTTTTGCGATATTTTAGGGGTGTTTGGGCTGTTGTTTTTCGGTGATGGGGCTGTTTTAGGGACTGCAGTTTCGGTGGTTTAAGGGTGATTTTGGGACTGTTTTTTTACAGTTTTGGAGGGCTGTTTCAGGGCTGTGTTTTTGGTGATGGAGGGGGTTTTAGAGGTCTGCTGGTTTCGGTGGTTCAAGGGTGTTTGGTGGACTGTTTTTGCGGCAATTGAGGGTTGTATGTTGGACTATTTTTTACGGTAATGGAGGGCTGTTTTGGGAGTGCTGTTTCACGGCAATGGAGGAGGAATTTCTTTGTGTTGGGCGTGAATGTGCTAGGGCCTGAAGTGTTTGGTTTATGTCTCTTTTTATATGAGAGGGTTGGGGTTGTCCTTATTTGGGTAGATATGCTAAGAATGACATTGACCTTAGAATATACATGACACTAGGTGTAAATTATTCTTAAAGTAAATATTCCTAGTCGTTGGTTTTGGAATACGGTCGAATTCCTATAACCTAGAAAACTAACATATGTCGTATATTTGAATTGGAGTTCCAATGGTTTAACCCGATGTACCATGAGTTTTGGAAACTCGTATAGACACGTGGGTATTCATTGAAGCGAATACTGAATGACTCACAGACAATTCCTAATAGTTGGATGTACAGACCACCGTCAATAGGAATCTCCTCGAGTCAAGTAGCATATGTAATCCTTTGACTATAGGATAACATTCATTTTGTGTGAGATCCTCCACACTTTGATGCCATGTATGTTAGAAACCTTTCATGTTCTGGCCTCTAGATGTTCGTTGGGTGTGGACCGATGCACTCGGTAATCAAGTGCGAAGCAAGATAGGATACGTCGGCCCATATGTGTACCATAAGGGGTTTGAATATCCATATGAGTAAAGTCACGATTCTTAAATCTTTGGCCAAAGTCGATCACCTAGGGTGGATCACATCAGTTATGAAGAATCGTGGACATGTCGACATGAGATGTGCGTCTCGGAAACTTGACGATATATTCTATGTTTCCTAAGCATAACTCGGATATCCTACGACGAATGGATTGTTAAACATATGTGATGACCTCGACTTGTATAGTTCAGAAAGGTCGTTCATGTTCTTCGCGAATTCGGAGGTGGCCGAATTGCTTACATATTAGCTAGGCTTATATGACGAACGTGTCTGAACTTAGAGAGTCCCAATATGAAGTGTACTCGTTGAGCACTTGGGTAGCCGATTAATTTTGATAAAAGATAATATTCAATATTATAATTATCAACTAAGATAATCAAGTGTTACTGGATAATATTGATTATTTACTTTGACCTAATTGCATTAATTGGATTAATTCAATAATTACACAAGGGCTTAATTGTAAAATCATAATTATCTCTACCATTTGAGGATATTATGATAATTGTAAGTATGTAATAATAGGTGGTTTTGGCTTGATTTAATTGGATTAAATTAAGATGGCAAACATTTAACTAATCCATTTCCTAATCCTTGACTTGATTTAATTGGATTAAATTAAAGTGAGAGACAGTGGAGATTAGTCACACCTAATTATACATATTTGGACAAATTAGATTAAGCCCACTTAAAAATTGATTATAACTTTTATTAATTAAAAATTACCTAAGTTTTGCTATAAATAGCAAGCTTTATGAATGTTTTAATTACAAGTACAAATACAAGAAAATTCTTAGAGAAATTAGCCTAAGTTATAGAAGTGTTTAGAGAAGCTTGTGAGGTCTCTAAAACATTTCATTTAGGAGAAATCAAGATTAAATCTTGAAGTGAAGCTTGCTAGCATTGGAAATCAAGGTTGGATCTTTAAGTCGAGCTTGCACACTTCGGAGGTTCTCCAACAATTTCAACAAAGGAGAAGTGGATTGGATCTTTCATCAAGCTTATTAGGTAATGTTTGATCTTCTCCTAAGCTATGTTTATTTATGTATTAGATGCATGATCACATAGCTTAATGTTGAAATAAGGCTAATAAATTGTGTTATGATGTTTTGGAATTATAAACACAATATACTTTTAATTGGGTCAAAATATTTATGTTAGACATAAACATAATTTAGAGTTTGGAACTCTAGATTAAAGCTTAGAGCTATGACTACCATTCTAGAATCACTTAACCACCTTTGGGTGACCTAGATTGTTCACGAGATATTTCTTATTGTGATTCTAATTTGGTTTATGTATTGGATTCAAAATTTACGCAAGTGCGTATTTAGAATAAATTTATGTTTTTGTAAAAATATTTGATATTTTGAAAAACTTGATTTTTATTCTATAACATGTGTTAATGTTGGTTTTGAAATTAAAAATTAATTTTGGGTGTTTTTGAAGTGTTTAGGGAAGACCGGAAAGAATTAGGGTAATAAACCATAATTCCTTCAGTGAGCTGAAGGAAATGTACAAAGAAAACCAAAAAAAAATTAAAACTGTTTGTGCGCATAGTGCGCGCGTGCACTGTAGCACTTGCGTATGCGCTGCGCACGGTAATTTATTTTCGCTTGTTCTGGAGCTTCCGGACTCCGATTCAGTCACGGTTTTTTCCTATACACTCGTAATAGGATATAGTATTTCATTAAATAATTTAAAATTACACCCATACTTGATATCCATGGGTTAGACCCATTTCCTCTGCCCGAAACACAGATCCGACCCTAAGGATTCCACAACTGCCCTAACGATACTATCCTATTAAAATAAGAAATACTATTAAATTAATAAATTTAAAATAAAAAAACCTTATTATAAAATGAAATCACACACACACAGTTAAACATTTTAAACTTGCTCATCACGCCACATGACGGCTCACTATTAAATTATATAATTAAACTAATAAATTTATTAAATAAAAACCTATTACAATAAAAATACATATTATAATTTTATAAAAACTTTATTATAATAAGAAAACATATTATACAATCCAATTAAAATAAGAAATATTATTTAATTGATAAATCTAAAAATAAGAACCTTATATTAAATTATAAAATTAAATTAATAAATCTATTAAATAAAAACCTATTACTATAAAAATACATATTATAATTTTATAAGAACTCTATTATAATTAGAAGAAATATTATATTATCCTATTAAAATAAGAAATACAATTAAATTATAAAATTAAATTAATAATTCTAAAAATAAGAAACTTATTACAACAAGAAAACATATTATATTATCAAATTAAAATAAGGAATACTATTAAATTATGAAATTAATTAATAAATCTATTAAATAAAAAACCTATTATAATAAAAATATGTATTATAATTTTATAAGAACTATATTATAATAAGAAAACATATTATACTATCCTTTTAACATAATAAATACTATTAAGTTATAAAATTAAATTAATAAATCTAAAAATAAGAAATTTACTATTATAAGAAAACATATTATACTATTTGATATATAAATATAAATTTTTGTGTGTATATATAGAAGTCACTGCGTTATGTGTATCTAATCTCTACAATTATTATTTTTAATTAAATTACAAAATTGAAATATCCCTAAAAGTATTTTTATTATTAAATTATAAAATTAAATATAAATTATTAAAATAAGAAATCTATTACAATATAAAACATAATATCCTCTTAAAATAAGAAACTTATTACTTTAATTTATTAATATTATAATTTAGTATTTTTTTAAATTATAAAATTAAAATGATAAACTATTAAAATAAGAAATATATTAAAATAAGAAATATATATAATCTCTCATTAAAATTAAAAAAAACGTATGTGGCACATAATCTATAATTAATTTTTTAAATTAAATTATAAAATTAAAATAAGAAATTATTAAAATAAGAAATTTATTACAATATTAAAATAAAATCTTTATTATTATTAAATTATAAAATTAAAAGAATCTATCATTAATGTTTTATTATAAAATTATAAAATTAAAATAATAAATTATTAAAATAATAGACTTATTACAATATAAAACATAATTTTTATTAAAATAAGAAAACTAAATAGCAGTTGTTCACAAAACCTAACCATTTTTTTTTATTTCGGGTCTATTATTGTTTGTTATTTGTAATTTTACTTTAAATTATTTCTATAAGTTTTTTCATGATTTTTTTATTATTTGTTGCGCTTTAGGATGGAGACTATGTCTATGACTATTAGTTATGTAAAGTTAATATTGACTTTAAATTATTCCTAGAATTTTTTGTAAAATTTTTATTATTTGTTATGTTTTAGCATGCGGATTTTGGGTATGGTTATTGCAAAGAAAATTTAAGTTTAAATTGAATAAATTACATTAAATTTTATTGAAATTCATTCGGAAGAAAATTAAACATTTTAAAAGTTATTTATAATCAGAGATATGATTTCAAATGAGATACAAAACGGATAGAGAAACTCTAATGTGTATAATAAATATTAGTTGACAATTGCGAGATAAATGAACATGATATATATATTAAATGTAAATAAATCAAATTATCTAATTTAAATTATAAAATCGATGAAATACAAAATATTTAAAAGATCAATACCTAAATTAACATTATATTTATTTTATGATATGAAATTATAATTAAAGATATATTTAATTCACAGGTCATGTGTCAGTAAAAATAAACTTAAAAAACTATCTATTGATGGGAAGCCACGTGTATTCGTACGTGGCCTCAAAACTCGGGATTATCATGAAATTCGGCATTTTTATATCATTTTCAGCTGCAGTAAGCACACATTTGTCCGCTAGTAGTAGCAGTGTTGCCAATTTCAAAGCTTTCTTCATTCTGGCGCAGAATTAAAAATTCTTACTCTAATCATAACAAGAAAGAAACCACCCCAAAAAAAAAAAAAAAAAAACCCCACGTGTCATTTTTTGGTTTGTCACTTCAGGGTACTTGCCCTGTTCCACTAACACCTCTGTAATCATTAACAAACAATGATTACATATTCCCTGCAACTGTTGTTGTTTTAGCTCTCTTTTGCTAACAGTTTCTTTGGCCAATTCCCATATATATCCATTAAACGCCTCTGTACGACAAGACGGTTTAACCGCCCGGTTGTATTTTCACTTCTCCTGTACTCAGTACTCAACTCTTTCAGGTGAAGCCAGTAAAGGTAATAATGTTCTTTTTGTGATCATATAGAGTTTTTGATCAATTGGGTTGCATTTATTTTCTAATGTTTGTTGTTAGATGATTAATCTTTTATCTGGGTGTGCTTTTGAATCTGTTCTTGTTCTGAATTTCGCTTGATAACTGCTTTTAAGTTACTTTCAAGTGTTCTGAATTTATTTTAATGTCTGTCTGTCACCTTAAACCAAACATACCCTCAGGTGGGTTTTTTTGACTTTAATTTTTGTTTATTTTTAATTATGGATTTGAAATATGAGAGTTGCTGAAGTGAAGAAGGTAATAATGATTTAAATATACAAGTATGTAACATTGACTTCAATATATTATATTTTGTATGATTTTTTCCAATTGAGGAAAAAAAAATTACTGTAACATTTAAATTCATTGGTCTGACTAAGGCAAAAGGATATGAAATTCTTTCTTGTTATTTGTTACGATTATTTGTTCTGTTCGCGTAGTTGTTAATTATGCATATATAGCCTGCAGTGGACTAATAATTGTGATGGACGTGTTGAAGTTACAACAATATGATTATCTTTCAATATGGTTCATTAGATGGGAGATGCAGGCCCTGTTTACACGTTGGATGAAGCACTTTCTGTTCTGAGATTTGGGAAGTTCCAAGCTCTTGTGCTTGCGTATGCTGGACTTGGTTGGTTTTCAGAAGCAATGGAGATTATGATTCTCTCTTTTGTTGGACCAGCAGTCAAGTCAAAGTGGAAACTGTGTCCTCAAGCGAAGAGAGCCTGCTAACCACTGTCGTTTTCGCTGGGATGCTGCTTGGAGCATATTCTTGGGGCATTATTTCTGATAATTATGGGAGGAGGTAGGCTATTGCTTCTTAAGTCTGACATCTAATGTTATAAAGTATACTTGCTATGATTTGCGAGAATATCTTCTTACATTGCAGATGGCATATTATTATTCTTTTACCCTAGATCTTCATTTGCTCAACAGAGGCTCTGTGTTTACAGGATTTCATTTGATTCATATACTTCTGTATATTAATTAAATGTGCATAATTTGGAAGTTTCATCATGTGCTTGCTTAATATGTAAGCACATGAAGCACATGATGGACAGAACTTTGATTGCAATAAAAAAGGACAAAGATTGAAAAATCTTTGAAATTTAATATGTACATATTTAAGTTGATGTTTGGCTTACCTGAAAGATTAATTTTTGCACTTGTCCACTGAAACTTCAACACGTAGGCACATAGAAGCAATTGGCTGTCATAAGTATCTGTGGAGAAAGAATAAAATATTTATGGTTTTGCATATTAGCAGTAGCAAATATACAAAATTTCGCCCCCTTTATAAGCCAATAAATTCACTGGAGTGTGTCAATTTCCAGCTTTCCAAACCTATTATGTGGTCTTCCTCATATGTCACGACAAGTATTACTAGAATCTATGACTAATATTTCTATCACCTCATTCATTCCATTTTGTTCCAGTCATCGCATATTACTTGTGAATTGCCATTTGGAGAATGTTATCATATTTTAATTCTCATCTAGTCATTGGCATCTTGGATTGTAAAGTGAAAATCGCTTTTCTGTTTCTTGACTGTTATATTTGCAGAAAGTAACTTTTTGCCCCTGGTTCAGCAGAAATATAAATAAGTTCTTCTTCGCCTTCTACCAGGTTTTATAGAAAATAAAATTCATTTTATTTCTTTACATCGGTTCACCATTTTTCCCTGATTTCCTTAAGTAAATTATGATGACGCACTTATCTGATCAAATGTCAGACCATCATACTAAAGAATTTATTCATAATTATAATGTCTTCGGTTGAAACTAGACATTTTATATGTATTTTTTTTCCAGTTTTTTAAATTCTTGCAATTGTCTGGCCTTTACAGAAAGAGTTTTCTCAGCATAGCCACAGTAACTAGTGTGGCTGGATTGCTAAGTGCTTTCTCCCCAAATTATGTGGCATTGGTGATTTCTCGTTGTTTTGTTGGTTTTGGTTTGGGCGGAGGGCCTGTATTCTTATCCTATTTTCTGGAGTTTGTTCCTGTTTCACGTAGAGGCACGTGGATGGTAGTCTTCTCAGCTTTCTGGACTGCCGGAACAATTTTTGAGGCTTCACTTGCCTGGGTGTGTTTAATTTCCTAACTTCTACAGTCATTATCCAAATCACTCTTAGATGATATTCCTTTTAGTTTTCTAAAAACATTCCCCTCTCTCCCTTATGGTGTGGTAATGATGTAGGACAGGGGAGAAAAGAAAGATAGAGTCGGAGAAAATAATTAGAAAGGGGAGAAGAATAAATAGATGAAACAAGATTTCATTATATCAAGTCACTGAAAACATAATCCTCAATTTATAGTAGTCAGATATTTTATTCATTCGTAAGCTATCCCAGATGGTTTTGCTGCTGCTTCATTATTCAAAAACTTTTGGCATCGTTCCAGAATAAATATTGTACCTTTAAAAGCTTAGGAAAAGTGGAAAAATATCATTCATTTTCATTTTTGTGGAAAAAATATCATACCTTTTTAGTTTTCTTCTTCATAAGCAATAACTGATATGCTGGTGACTGAAGGCTTTCAGGCTTCTTAAAATTTCAACCTTCTATCGTTTGCAGGTTGTCATGACAAAACTCAATTGGAGGTGGCTACTTGCATTGTCCTCTGTACCATCATTTGCACTGCTTCTCTTTTATCATCTCGCACCTGAGTCACCAAGGTATTTATGTGCGAAAGGTAAAATAAGTGATACACATAGAATTCTTGAGAATATGGCTTCCATCAACCGTACAAAACTCCCTCCTGGCATGCTTGTTTCCGATAAAGCTATTAAAGAGAATGAAGAATCAACTGCATCGCGAGATACACAGGTGCTCCCAATGACAAGGAAAGTCATCAGGAAATTGAAGTCCGGCTTCTCATCATTCTTCATGCTTTTCTCAAGAAAATTAATCCGGACAACTCTTCTACTATGGGTGTTATTCTTTGCAAATGCTTTCTCATATTATGGTGTTGTCTTGTTGACCTCTAAGCTTAGTGGAGAAAATAAATGCGGCTCAAAGGTCCTCCATGCCGATAAATCAAAAAATAATAGCCTCTATTTGGACGTGTTTATCACTAGTTTGGCTGGTACTATATGCCTTCTGTTGACCTATTTGTTTACTTAATATTGAAATATATTTTGTTGAGTCATGGCTTAGTAACATTCGTGTTGATTTTATTTTACAGAGCTTCCTGGGCTTATCTTGTCTGCGATAATAGTGGACAAAATTGGCCGCAAGCTCTCCATGACTCTTATGTTTGTCCTAGCTTGCATTTTCCTTCTGCCACTGGTCTTCCATCAGTCTGCTATTGTTACTACGGCATTACTATTTGGAGTTCGCATGTGTGCCACAGGAACCATAACAGTTGCCACCATTTATGCCCCGGAGGTACTCTCACAGGACTTCTCATACCTATTGAAAAGATTTATAACAAATAGCAGTCGAGTTCTTCAATCTTATTATACTGCTTCTGATATGTTTTTCATATCTTTTGTTCGAAGATATATCCTACGTCTATGAGGACAACCGGAGCTGGAGTTGCGAGTTCCGTGGGAAGAATCGGAGGCATGGTATGCCCTCTTGTAGCCGTTGGACTCGTGACCAGTTGTCACCTAAGACTCGCCATTATTCTGTTTGAGGTAATATTTGTTCTGGCCATAGCCTCCACTCTGCTCTTCCCATTTGAAACGAAGGGACGGGAATTGAAAGATGCTGTGGATGCAATTGAATCATAGTAAAAGCTTGTTGCTTAGCTGCTTGTGCTCTCAGCTCTCTTCAGTCTTCACCATTGTAAAAAGTATGTCATTCACAAAGCTTCAGCAAACACTTTCAGTGACTGCTTATTTATGTATGCAACTGATAAAATTTAAAGTTCATTTCTTAATTTTCACATCTTACTCTCATGTTATGTAATCTAATCCATAAACAATTTGCAACATATGGTTTTTAATTAATCAGATATAATTTATACTGCTTTTTAATTGTGTGGTCTGACAAATTTTTCTTCTTCTTAATAATATTAGTGATTAAAAAAAACTCTTAGTATTTACTTGATCTTGATTAAGTATTTTTTCTCTGAGTTTATAGGACATTTTATTTCTTAAATTGAAAGTTGACAAACTGATATGCTGGAACAAAGTTAAAGCTAGGAAACATTCTGAAGATTATTTGATATTCGATTGGTCACGGATTCAAACTGGAAAAAAATATTTTTTTTTTATTTTTTTTAAAGAAAAACATGAATAAGACTACGTATATCAAGTAAAGGTGGCAACGAGGTTTTTGAAAATAATAATTTTTTATTTTTAAAAATAAAATAATTAATTTTTTAATACTTAAAAATATCAATATTTTTAGTGTTTTTTAATTGTACCTTAAAATTTTAATTATAAATATATGTATTTATAATTAAAAATTAATTAATTTAATTAAAATATATAATTTTATCTATAAAAATCGAGCCCAAACTCTCGAATTTTTTTACCTAAACCCGATCCGGACCGAACTCATCCGGACCAGATGAACCTCAAACTTTTCTGCCTAAGATTTTTCCCAAAATCCTATTTATAGCATAAACCTTATTCTACAACCTTTTACCCCTATCAACAAACATAAATGTTTAAAAGTCTCACTCATCACACTATAGATTGAAATTGAAAGAATATATTATTGTAATAAAATCTTTCCAAAATCTTTCTTTTATATTAAAAAAAAATCATTTTTTTCCTTTTCAAATAGATATTGAAAAGCATAGGATAGATACTAATAACTATAGGCTGTGTCATTTTAATGTCATCATATACTGTTGACAGTTGAATAAATAAGCAAATGCATCAGATTGTTGTATAATATAAATATAACAGTTTATAAAAATTGAGGGGGTTGGCTGACCTCATGACATTTAAGAAGCTTTCCCCTGATCTACCATTTTATCTTTTTATTTTGCCAATATTTGATTATGTTGAGGAAAATATCTCACATCGGCTTAGATAAATAATTAAACTCAAAATATAAACATTGGGCAACCCTCAACTCTCAAGCTGGCTTTTGGGTTACACAGTGGATTGAAATCGGGAAGTGAAGAACACCCTTAATTAATAAGAAGCCTTTGGGTCAGGGTTTCGTAGCTGGATATCTCTTAGTAAGAAGGCTTGTGAAGGATGTGGGTAGTGTACTTATGAGGACCACTCTTGTCTAACAAGAGGTCTCTATGCAAGGGTTTCGGAGTTTGGACACCCTAGTAACTAGAACAAAATCGTAATGGACCAATCTTTTAGTGTTGCGTCATCCTGAACTAACAAAACGGACAATATTTTATTAGTAGATCAGTACATCACAAGTCTCAATGTTTTCAGGTTTATACAGATTTAGACTTCATAGTTGTTATTAAGTATAGTTTATGCCATTGCTCACATATAGCTAGCTGAGGGGGAGAGGATTTTAATTTTACTTCAAGTAAACATCAAAACAATTTTTTTCCTGGATCTCGTGGAGGGAATCTCAAGTAACTTTCTAAAAACTTTTGTTCTTTGATGGGGATGAACTGATGGGAACTGTTTAATTTTCGACTTGATCATTCTCTAGATGGCTGATGAGAGCCACAGTTACACAGTGGATGAAGCACTTACTTCCATGGGGTTTGGGAAGTTTCAGTATCTTGTATTTGCTTATGCTGGACTTGCAGTTTCCGCGGAAGCCATGGAAATCATGATTCTTTCTTTCATAGGACCAGCTGTTAAATTTGAATGGGCAGTCTCATCAAGTAAAGAAAGCTTGTTAACAACTGTTGTTTTTGCAGGCAACCTTGTTGGAGTTTACTTGTGGGGTCTTATATCAGACAACTTTGGAAGAAAGTGAGTATATTTTTTTGCTTAATTTCATGTTTCATCATCATAAAATGTGAAATTGCTTCAAAACTTAGCACAAAATATGGAGTCGCGATTCATTCAAATAGATATGCGAATTAAGTATGCTCTTATCAACACATTTAGCTTGTTTCAATTTCTTCTTTTTCCAGGAAAGGGTTTCTTGGCATAGCAGTGATAACAAGTGGGGTTGGTTTATTAAGTGCATTCTCCCCGAATTATATATCACTGGTGACTCTTCGCGGTTTAGTTGGTATTGGCGTAGGCAGTGGCCCTGTATTCTCAGCCTGGTTTCTAGAGTTTGTTCCTGCTACAAAGAGAGGCTCGTGGATGGTCATTTTCTCAACTTTCTGGACACTCGGATCAGTCTTTGAAGCTATACTTGCATGGGTATGTATGTTACCAAGGCTTCAGAATGTTTAAAACTTTTAGACTATTGACTTCAGATTGTTACTCCTATTGCAGATTGTTATGACAACATTGAACTGGAGGTGGCTACTTGCATTATCCTCTATACCTTCATTCGCGGTGCTTCTTTTATACAGTCTTGCACCGGAGTCTCCAAGATACTTAAATACAAAAGGTAGAACTACTGATGCACATCAAATTCTCCAGAAGATAGCTATTTTCAATAAAGCAAAACTCCCAAACGGCTTGCTTGTATCAGAAGCAACAACAAGGCCTGATGAAGAACTTTCTCCTCCGGACCACACCCCTCTGCTCTCCTCAAATAATATCAAAATCGCGAAGCTGAGATCAGGCCTTTCTTCGTTTCTTATACTTTTCTCACCAGGATTAATTAGAACAACTCTTCTCTTATGGATGCTGTTCTTTGGAAACTCATTCACATACTATGGGATCATATTAATGACCTCCAAGTTAAGTAGTATACGAAGCAAATGTGGCTCAACTCTTGTGCTTTCTCAAAGCATACATGATTCTAGCCTTTACTTGGATGTGTTTCTTGCTAGCTTGGGAGGTACTACATAATCAATGCCCCCATTTTTTAAACTCGCTTTCTATATCTTGAAAGTCGTGCCCAGTGCGATGCTGAAGTGCTAACTTGCCATCCGCTTGATAACGAGTTCAAACCATGGAAAAAAAAAATTAGCGGCAAGACTGATGCGTACATTAGGACCTTCCTCAAACCCTACTTATATAATGGGAACCTAGCACACAGTGTAATGCTTTTACTTTCTATTTCTTGTTCATGTGGCTTCAAATTTATTTTGCAGAGCTTCCTGGACTTGTTTTAGCTGGAATCATTGTAGACAGAGCTGGTCGAAAGCTTTCCTTAACGATTATGCTCATCTTAGCTTTCATTTGTATTCTGCCACTGGCTATGCTACAATCCAGCATTGTAATAACAGGATTATTAGTAGGAGCTCGCATGTTTGCTTTTGGAGCTTTCACCATTGCCAGCATTCTTACCCCAGAGGTAGCCCCTGCATACTTCTTGAATGCCTCATATCTGTGCACTTCTTATAAGAGCCTGGGCCACCTGGGAGGTTTTACCTGACCCGCTTAAACCCGAGTCGGATGATTTGGAGCCGGGATTTCCAACGTTTCCAAAAAAAAAACTTCCTACTCTTTTAGTACTATATTTATTTTAACTGTACTTCCAAGCACGACACAAATACGACACGAATTGGTTGGTCAAATCCTGGTCACCCATTTACTAATTCTGTATTTGGTATATGAGTGCAGATATATCCAACTTCTAGTAGGACAACCGGTGCCGGAGTTGCAAACTCAGTTGGGAAATTTGGTGGGATGGTATGCCCTCTTGTGGCAATTGGACTGGTGACTGGTTGCCATCAAATAGCTGTGGTGATTCTCTTTGAGGCTGTAATTATTTTTTCATTGATTTGTGTTACATTAATTCCATTTGAAACCAAGGGGAGAGAATTGAGTGACACCTTCTATGAGGCATAGACTTCAAAACAAGCTACTACTAATATTATCTTTATTCTATGCATATGCGGTTTTAAACGAGTTTTTAAAATATATGATCTCCTATTGATCCTTATTATAATTGATATTAACTTTTCTCAAATTTGAGATCTTTAATTTTGGTTCAATCTCAACTGACCGTTTATATAAGATATTCTTAAGAATACTCATAACTGTATGGATATAAATTGAGATTGTAAAGTAATATATCATCTCACATGTAACATAATTAATAAAACCTAAGGCCATTATCTAGAAACTAATTTTTGTTTTAAAATGTTTGTATTTAAACGTTATCTATATCTTTATATAAAAATTCAGTGTTTTTTTTTTTCTAAATGTCATGGAAAATTGAGAACTTAGCTTCCAATTATCCGAATTTATAAACCTATTCCGGATATTCGAACAAACAATACATGCCTAACAATTAAGAATCTAAGCAGTCACACATATATAATCTATTCAATACTCTAAAATTGTTAAACAAATCAATAGTGTTTTTGTGTTTCTATATCTATTAATGATTAATGGTTAACAATCAAACTCATTGAGAATCCACTCTTAAACTTTGGAGTGATTTAATCAACACATTTTTTTTCCATTGTTATAATTTTGATTTCTTTGGGTTTATAATTGATTTTTTTGGTATTTTTAATAATTTTGTCAATTGGTTTATGTGTTGGATATGTGATATTGTGATTTATATATGAAATAAGTACACATTAGTAAATTTAATAGGTGAATAAACTTGATTTAATAAATAAATTTGTCAATTCTTGGAGGTGAATATACTTGATCTAATGACTGTATTTGTAGGTGAATAAATTTGATGTAATTAATATATTTGTCATTTTTAGGAGAATGAATTTGCAAATACAATTAGTAATTTGAGTTAAATGTGATGGATTTATTATTGTTATCACTGTAAAATATGTATAACATTATGAATTATGCATTTTTATTTTTATTTTGGAATGAAACAAATGAAATTTTATCTACTTTTTTTTTTTTTTACGTATTTTATTCTTTCATTAGGTGTCTATGTCAAATTAACTCGATGCAGTTTTGATGTTCATGAATCTCGACTATTTAGTTATGAAGGATTATCTGTACATAAATATGAATAACTCATTTATTTTTGAAAAATAAAAAACCGCAGCAACGCACAAATACTTATCTAGTTATAATTAAAGATTTGTTCAACTTGTGCAAAGCGCGGATCCTATACTACTACATATAAAAGTTCAGTGTTTTTTCCCTAAAATTTTTTATTTTTCTTTCTAAAATAACATATATGAATTTTCTTTTATTTTAAATCTTTTAGAGTAATGATATTCACACAAAAATTAGCACAAATACATAAAAAAGACAAACAAAATTTAGTTAAAAGACAAATAATTTTACTCCTCTTTTAGTGTTTTTGTGATATTTTTTATTCTATTTTTTGTGTCTCCATCGTTTTTCAATTTTTTTATTATTATAAAAAATATATTTAAATTTTACTCAATCCCAAAAGAGTGAGTCCACATTAATATATATATATATATATATAAATAAATTCTTCTTAAAGTATCACATAAAATTTTTATCTTTCCTTCTTAAAGCATTACATATGATGTTCCGGAAACAATTATGTAGAAAAGAAAAGGACATCTAGTAGATGCTTTATCGGAAAGAAAAGGCATTTTCTATATGAAGTTTGTCTACTAACCGACGAGGCTCATATTAAAAATATATACTTACCATTGATTATAAAATAATACTCCCTATTCTCTAAATTAATATAAAATGTGGAATTTGAGTTGGACCATATCTAAAAAGCAAGAGTACGATGTGGAGAGCATTATCTTTTGTCTATTTATGTAATTTTAGTTAAAGATAATATGTGTTAATATTAAAAACAAAAATGTCATTGAGAGTTTTTTTATTGGCGTTAGGGGTGATCACGATTTCGGGTCAAACCGAAACCCAAACCGAACCGCACCAATCCAAATCGTACCGCGCGGTTTGAAAAAAATATTAAAAATGATTTCGGGTCAATTTGAGCCGAACCGTAAATTTTGGGTCGGTGTGCGGTTTTGACTTAACCGCAACCCGAACCGCCCCAAACTACAAAATTTGACCCAAACCGCGACCCGAACCGCCTAAACCGTCGACTCGCGTTCAAATTAGATATTATTTTATAATTTTCTTCTTCTTAATCATGAAATTTAAGATATTTTATGATCATATTACAATATGCAATGTATAAATGAAAATTAGGTATTTGTTCTCTTCAATTATTATGTGAAAACACACAAATTTTTCTCAAAAAATTTTATAATCCAGACCGCCGACCCGAACCGCCCAAACCACTAAATCGTCAACCCAAACCGCCGCAGTTTTCCTAATCAAATTTGCAGTTTCGGTTTCTAATTTCCCAAACCGCCAACCGGCGCGGTTTGAAGTGAAAAATGAAAAAACCGACCCAAACCGAACCGCGAACACCCCCAATGGGTGTATACCGTCACATCCAATTTAAAAGCAATCATTTATCATGAGCAATGAATGATATAGAGAAAAACAATGGAGAGAAATTTGCTAAACTAGCCAATAAAACATGACATTTTTTTTTAATTAGGTATAATTAGATTTTTTTTATCCATTCTAACCAATCATATAGAGAGACCAAAATGTCCTCAAAATAATTTCACCTTCGCCCACTCATGTTTCTCTCATTTTACTTCACATTTCACATTTCAGTTTTCACTCTCTTGTAAAACCGACAATACTGTTCAAAGAAGGCAATTTTTTATTTTTCTTTTTCAGATTCAAACAAAAACAAGTAAATTTTCTTAATTTTTTTATTTTGTACATGAAATGCATATATTTTCTTGATGATTTGGTTCGATTTTATGCTTACAGCTTGTTTTCTGTTGTTTTGCTATTATTTTGTCATGTGCATACTTTATGTTTGATAAAATTCCCAATACATGAAGTCAAGTCTTTGATAATGCGACAACAACTGTCGCAGACCTGTCGCACAAGAAAAATAAGTGTGCAATGGTTGTACAATATTTGTTATCATTAGGGTATAAACTTTGTCGCATTGACTGTCACATTGTTATAGAACGACATTCAGTGTGATATCAGTTGTCACAATGTTTGTCGCACTATGCAACAACTGATGTCGCTCAATCAGACAATGCAATAGTGTGTAGGACAGCTTGTATCGCACATATTGGCATTTTATTTTATTTTTATCCGACATGCCATTTGCTGATTTTTTTTAAATATTTCGACACACCCATGGGATATGACTATACTAGTAGAAGGTCGTTCTCGAGGTCAGGTAACAAACATGATGAAAATCCGAAAGTTTTTGATAACCTAAAGAGCAGTTTGACCGAGACACAACTGCAAATGTTCAAGGAATCAATTTTTGGATATTTTCTTGACATGGATTTAGAGTTTAGCGGAATGATAATGCACAATGTGCTAATCAACATAGTAGTCCAATCCAAAGATGATGAAAAAACCAAACCTGGTTTCGGATTAGAGATTAGTTCACTCGATTTTCGATCCGTGAGTAGGCTTTAGTAACTAGTCTTCAGTGATGTGCATATTTTGGAAGTGTCTACAAGAGTTACAACATGCTTGATCAATATTTTCCTCAATCTCGAGCTAAGATGCGAGATGTGGATGTGATGATCGAGAGGTTGGACTTCTCGTCAATACCGGATGAAGATGCATTGATGATATCTTTCTATTAATTTTGTGATATGGTATTGATGGCTCGATCAGATGCTAGGCCAGCTGATTATGTCTTGATGAAATTGATGGATGATAAAGATATTTTTGGGTTGTCAATGAGGAAGACGGTATTGGAATATTATATATGTTGAATACAAGCAAATATTAGATAGGAAATAGGATAAGTTCAAAAGAGAGTATGCGGAGAATCCAAGACACGTAGAGGAGAAATACAATATGAACGGATTTCTTATGGTTTCCAGATATGGGAATTTGAGGCAATTAGAGGGTTGTTGGATCAATATGCCGAAAAAAAAGATAAATTTCGCACATTCTATGAATATTGAAGTGGAAACTGGAGGGAAACCCCTCGAATGCTCAGTTGGTCATTTTGTTCTAACATACGGATGATGTTCTGAGTATTATGATCAGTTGGCGTTTCATTCTAACAGACGAATGAGGGATAGCAGGACATAAGAAAGATAAAATCTGATAATACGTCCGCGGAAAAACATCGTAACCTCTTACAAGCCGAAGGACGGGCACGCTACTAAAGATCATTTGAATACATACATACATGCATACACACATACATACGAATAATATATATTTGTAGGAAATTTGGCAAAAACAAGCCTCTAAGACACAGAGCATCCGACAGTCAGGATGACAAGACATGGGGGCGAGGCCCTCATGAATATAGTAACTGGGGGTGAGGCCTGCCTAGATGTAATATATGGGGACGATGCCCACCGCACAATTAGATTTTGGAACACCTACAATAGTAGCAAATTTTGGAATGCCTTTAGATCGAAAAAATTAGGTTTTGGAATGCCTATAATAGAAAAATATTTGGAGCAAAGAGAGGTTTTGGAACGCTTTGGATAGCAAAGGAATTTTATAAAATGATCACCCTGAAAAATGGAACAGGCCAAAGGTTTAGAAGACCAATAGGATTGGAATACTGAAAGGTTTGGAAAACTGGATGGGTTTAGAACACCAACAGGTTTGGAATAAATACTAGAGATGGCAATTTCGCCCAAAAACCCGCAAACCCGCAAAAACCTGTCCGTAATGGGTAGAATTTGTTAAATATTTAAGAGGATTTGATGCGGGTTTGATAATTTAAAACAAAACCCACTGCGGGTATCTGTTGGGGTTTTTGGCGCGGGCGCAACGGAAGCTCGCGTTTCGGGTGAAATCATAACCTTAAAAACTTTTAAAATTACCGAATAAATTATTCAATATCCAATATGAATAATTCATTCATATTTCACCTAAACATATTTATTCGATATCAAATAACGATATAAATAGGTTAGAAACACTACGAAACCTTTACGAAAATATTTTTCCGCAAAATGGCATAAAACGCGTTTTTGTCTGAACCGACCAACCAACACACATGGGGGCTGCCCAGGTCAGCTCCAATAGTTCTTGGGCAGTTCATGGGCTGCCCAAACAGTGACCAATTCACTGTTTAGACAGCGGATATCCGGTAAGTCCAAAACTCACCCGGTAACGCCGTTTTTCGCCATTTTGGCATATTTCAACTTCGAAATAATTTCCGGCAATTGTTTCAATGCCCAAAACACATCCAATACATTTATACAACATAATTTTCATCACCAAAATCACAAAAAATCCAGATCTGATTTGGTAACTAAAAATATCATTTTTCCAATTTTCTCAACATTAATCATATCAACATTAACACCAACCAAAGCCACCACCTTTGAAGAACTTAATAACAATTCTAAAAGTTACAAGAGTGGTCATAACACTCTAAAATGGCAACAAGTCATCAAATGATAAAATTAAACTAATATTACAATAATATTATCCAACCCAACTTCACAAATGTATCTAGCCTCCAAATCCATCCTCCAATTCAGAAAGGCCCAAAATATAAGAATGAAGAAACCCTAGAACTATTATAGATATTCAAGAACAAGAAACAAGGTTTCTAAGTTTAAGATTATTAAAGATTACCTCAAATCTTGCAATTTCCTCAAAACTTTTTTTCTTGATTTCTTCACTTTCTTCCTTGTTTCTTCAAACAAATATTTGGGTGCTTTTTTACTAGAGAGGTTCGGCCATGGCTAGTTCTTAAATGAGAAAATAAAATTTTCTCACTTTAAATAGGAAGCACAACCGACTTTGTAGGAGGGGGAAAGGGCATTTTCGTCATTTGGTCATTTTTAATCTAATTAATTAATAATAAGCTTTTAAGTTGACAAATCTAATTTGTAAACTTTAAGCTTAATAAAATCATGCCACATGTAACCAATAATAATCAAACATATTGCATAACAATTATGTAATATTGAAATAATTTAATTATCTAGATATTTAATATTTAAACATCTAAATAATTAATTAATACGATTATTATTATATATGTATTTTTATTGACATTAAATAACAAATATATATATTAATGACATGTATCAAAGTCTCATTTGACAATTAATTAATATGTATCAAATCAAATTTTGTATCAAATACAAATACACATTAATTATTAATTGACCGAAATGCCCCTAATGCATGTATTTTCATTTAACCGATTAAACGATTCGAATTAACTCATTTAATTCTGTGAAGTATTACGAATAATCTATATTATTCATAACGTGTTGCCCAAGTGCTCAACGAGTACATTTTATATTGTGGGACTCTCTAAGTTTAGGTTTATCCGTCAGGAAGTCCAATTTCGTGTCCATAATTCACCCACTCGTAAATTATGACGACCACAGATAATCTTGCTAAACTATGCAAGTCGAGATCATTGCATACGTATAATCCATCCGTCACAGACTATCAATATTACACCGGGGATATAGATAAGAACGTCAAATCCCTAAGGTGTAATATAGTCGACTTTCAAATTTACGATCTTTAAATAATACTTGGAACTTGCTTCCGAAGTATACCACGACCATGTATTTACTAGATCGCAAATACGTAACCGATACCTATATCCTGTACACAGGATTGATGGATTCTATCTGATACTCACAGGATATCATGAGCATCAGTCCACACCCAACGAACATGCGGATGTCTGATCTAAATAGATCGGTGACGTGACTGCCATCAAAGTGTGGAAGATAACTCATATATCTACAGTGGTATCTCAAGTCGAAGGACCACTATGCCACTCGACTCAAGAAGATTCCTACTGATGTTGGTATACCATCTATTAGGAAATCTTAAGTGAGTCGTTCCGTATTTATTAAATAAACACATACATGTCTATAAAAGTCTCCCAAGATTCATGGTTCATTGGGATAAACCATATGATTCAGCGAGTTTATCCGTGGTCGTCATAATTTACGGGGTGGGTGAAATATGGACACGGAATTAAATTTCGTGACGGATATGCCTGAATCTAGAGAGTCTCACTAATGGAATATACCTGTAGAGCACTAGGGAAACTTTTATGAATAATGGTGATTATTTATAAATCGTTTAACGGTTAAACGAAAGATACATGCAAATGGATTGAACCGTCATTTTCTAATTAATGTGTGTTTGTATTTAATATATGATATTATTAAATACACATTAATTAATTATCAAATTATAATATTTGACATATATCATTAATATATGTATTTGAGATATTTAAAGTAAATATAATACATATATTTGAGATATTTATATTTAATTAATTGATTATTTATTTATTTATTAAATAATTAAGACAATTAAAATATAAATATCTTATGAAATGATAATGTTAGGAAATGATTAGTAAGTGTAAATTATTGACTTTAACTTTAAGGAAAATGTTAACAAATTGATTTTGACTTCCTTTTAAATTTGATTTAAAAATTTGCAAAATATCTTTGTTATTTTTTCTTTATTTTTGGCCAAACCCTAAGGATATATAAAGTGTTATTTTTTCCATTTGCTTCACTTTATCTAAGCCTCCATAAACATAAACAAAAGAAGTTTGAGAGAAAAAGAGAAGAAAACAAAAGGAAATCAAGATAAGCTTGGAAATAAGTATTTCCAACTTCCTATTTGTAGGGAAAATATTCCTCTTGTTCTTGGATACATCCTATGTTGTTCTTAAGTTTTTATACTCTTTCTTCTTTGTGTTTTTGATGGTTGGAAGTTTGATGATAGGGCTTTGCATGTATGATGAACAAACAAAGCTTCTAATATGTTAGTAAGCATTCTTTTGATCATTTGATGATCTAGTTGCCATTATAGAGTTGTTGGGCCACTCATTGATGATCTAGAATTGTTCTAGAGTTATTTCAAAGTGGTGAGACTTGTTTGGTGTGGTAGAGACTTGATTGAAGTGTTGGATTCATTTGATTTGGTGTAATTTGTCCAATTTGAAGAAATTGTAAAATTAGAGTTTATACCCTTTCCAAATTTGGGATTTTCATATATGTGTTATGTATTGATGTATATATGATGTATATTAAATTTGGGGTTGATTGGATTTGATCTTGACTTATTTTAAACAAGATTGGACTAAAATGCAAAAATGAATTCCAAAGGGGGGCTCTCGGCAATTTGCATAATTTTGAGGGATTGAGTTGTAATTTGTATTTTGATGTGTAGGACATGTTAAAATCACTTTAGTAATGATTTGGAATCATTTAAAATTGTATTTGACATTTTGAGGACTAAAATGAACAATTTACAAACTATAAGGTCATTCGGTAATTACAAAAAAAAATTGATTTCTTGGGTAAAATTTCAGATTTTAAGTATTGAATAATTAAAATAAATCAAAGAAAAATTTTTGAAATCGGAAAATTTTGATTTTTCGCGTTCCGCAGCGTTACCCGATAATACTCCTTAAAACCCCCCAACAAAATGAACTCAGGAATGAAGGCATGGGAATAAAGCCTCTCACAATCAAATGCATCGACATACCTGATGGCCCATCATCCCACAAACCAAATAAAGGAGATGATGTGAGGGTCATTCCTTCCCCATTAATAGAGTTGGAACGCCATTAGATTTATAACGATAAACGGATTTGCAACACCGATAAAATTAGAAAGATTGGAAAAGACTAGTGCGCCAAACGTATTTTGAGCGCCACTGGGCTTGGAATACCAAATACATTTTGATTTTGGAATGAAAAAGTGGTTTGGATTTGGAACATCAATCATCACAATCGAATCATAAGACAACTTGCGAGTTCATCCATCATGACAACGGAGATCGATACATCTCTCAACTCTCACAATTGATCGAGGCATCGACTGTCTGCATGTCTATCAACTATTGGAGCTGGGAATGAAGCCTGGCGGGATTGAAATATCTCAACACCGAACAAGGCATCAACGACCTGCAAGTCTATTACCTATTGGAATTGGGAATGAAGCCTGACGAGATCGAAACATCTCAACACCGATCGAAGTATCGGAGGCTTGCGGGGTATCTCAACACTGATCGAAGTATCGACGTCCTGCGGGTCTATCATTATTGGAGCTGGGAATAAAGCCTGGCAGGATCGAAACATCTCAACATCGATTGAGGCATCAGTGAACTGCATGTCCATT